>JAAGAY010132873.1:0-48939 GCA_011801015.1 Ardeotis arabs | reverse complement strand
AAAAAAAAAAAAAAAAAAAATTAGACCATTTTCTGGTAGAAAAAAGACTTGAAATTCTGAACAAATAAAGAGCCCCCTTCCATTTAATTTATGCTAACTTTATACTTTTCTTTTTCGAAAAAGTGTGTAAAAGACATACCTATTGATGTGTTCATCACTTGCTTCCAAACAACATGTAAAACAGTAAAGAAGCAGATTAATAAATTGGTAGTGAAAATCAGAGAAGAAAACATTCATATTCTTCCCTAGATGAAGAGGTGCAGAGGATAATTATTTAATGAACCTTAAGCAGCAGGAGGGCTACTTGCAGTCTCTCCCTGACTAAGTACCCTTTCCCTGCCTGGCAAGCCTGGAACACAGGATTACAGATGAGGAAGGCTCAGAGAAGTCTTTCTTCTGGTACTCTTCTATATTAAGAATATCTTAATATGTAGTTGGTTGGATTTTTTTTTTCCCCTTTGAGAAAAATATTGGGAGTGAGGAATGGCAAGGGAAGAGGAGACCACTAATCTGAAAAGGTTGGCATTTTAAGATCTGTTGGAGATACCTAAAATGAAATCCTCTGCTCTGATTCAGGCTAAGAATTTAAGTCCTCTCCCAGGTGAATGTCTTGAGTGTAGACTGTCATCAGTTATTGGGCTGAGAAGGAAGATATTACAGTGTGCATAAGTAATTGACAATTTATTGTTCCACAGATGTAAGCAGGTTTTAATGACAAATTTTTGAAAAAAAAATGGCAAGAAATTTCTTGAATTACAAACAATATTTTTTAAAAAAATGATAGTGTCTTGCTCTTTTAATACTCATATTTTGTCTATTAAAATCAAGTATTTCCTACAAAAGAAACCCTTACCACAAAACACTCCCAGTTTATTATGTCTTTGTCTGTGGTCTTGCAGGTTCTTTGTCCTTACTTATCTTTAAATCTTTACCCTTCTTTATCTTTATTTTCCTGTTTCCATTTCACTGTATGTACTTTGTGCAAAACCTTAACATTATTTTGTTAACTGAGTGTATTATTGTTTGTTGTTGCTTAATCTTCTGTACTACCCTGAGGTGTTATGTGCATTTCTATACATATCTTTGTAAAGCCAAATCTAATCATTCTCATCTGTTAAGGGAGCTATATAGCTACTGATAGTAAATAGGCAAATACTGTATGATAAGAAAGCAGATAGTGTAGAGATAGCAATGATACTGTACTCTTGTAGGTATATCTGCTTTTTTTTTTTTTCAATATTACTGATTCACTTATAACTTTGGCATTTACTTTGTTCTAAAAGTACTTTCTAAAGGTGACTACTTCTAAATACCCATTGAAATAAATCACTACACGACTTTATAAAAAAAATCCTCTTTGTAGCCTCTATATTTTCAGAGAAGAGAAAAATAAGTTGTTAGTAAACAGACAGCAGAGTTACACAACTATAGATGCAGCATTTTGCTGAAGCAAATCCCACCTGGTTTTCCAATAGAGATTTGACTGGAGTAATGTCGGGGAACAGAACAGTATATGTGTTTTCCCAGAGAAGACTTTATATTCACTTTCTACCCTTGGGCTGGGCTGAAATCATATTTATTTGGAAGCTATCAGAAGACTAGTGCTGAAAGACTGGGCGTGGGCAAGATGACAGAAGACATGGGATGGGACACAGGACAAGGGTTTTATACAGATGCCAGTACTAGTTCCAAATACTCAAAATGCAGGTTGGGAATTATTTAACTCTGCAAAGTATTCCTTACACCAGTTTCTGGACTGTTGAACTAAATGTCTGGAGTGTGAACTGACTGTCATCAAACATGCTGAATATTGGGAGTGGAATGGCAGATATATGTTTACCAGAAGGACTGGTACTCTCCATGAACAGTCAAGTATGGACCTCAAATGATTCACTGAGGCAAGAATAGGTGTTGCTGCCAAGTCAAGGCTCTCCGAGAATTTTTAATGGCTTGGGAACAAAATAATGACCTAGATAAACAGAAGAAATTAGGTCCACGATTTGTATAGGAATTACAGAGTGATAAATAGTCATGCAATACAAAACCAGGACAGTTTAGGAAGGATTTTCCTATTGTTTTGCCACATCTTTTTCATTGAGACCACTGTGGCAAGAGTGATTACACACCACCAGAAATTATTAGGACATACCAAAAACATTGACTACTACATCACAGATATGGGAGCTGATAGAACATTGCAATATACTGAAAGGTAAAATACAATTGAGAGAGCAGAGTTGTTATGGTGATGTTTGTTCGTTGAAGATCATTTAGCTAACTAATTTAAGGATTAATTTAATGATTGATGGCCCAGTACAATGTCTATGGTAAGAGATATCTGTGCTATGTGAGTTATGCTAGCAGAAGGATTCAGTGCAGGTGGATGGTCAAGGACTAGTTCCCAGAAGAAAAGGAGGGTATAAACAGATGTCCCTGCTCCTTGCAGGGGGATTGGACTAGGTGACCTTTAAAGGTCCCTTCCAACCCAAACTATTCTATGATTCTGTGACATGTAGTTTGTAACAATATCTGTTTAACTGCTATTTGGCATAAAAGACAAACAAGAAACAGGAAAATAAATGAAATAAATGAATCAAACACACATATGCACAAACTCTAGTGAGTAGTAGATAATGAAGTCAGCGACAAAGATCAGAGCTCTCTGGTCACTGACTGACAGATCACTGAAAAAAACAACCACACAGGTAAGTGCCAACCGGAATTTTGTATCTCATGAGAAAGAAACGGGGTTACCATGGATCTGATGTGAAAGAACAAACCTGCTACGGGATATTCGAGGGGGACTTTGTTGTGTGTAAAGCCTGTTTCTGGGATGTTTTAAAATGATTGTGGGAATCAAGGCCAGATTGGATGAGGCTCTGAGCAACCTGATCTAGTTGGGGATGTCCCTGCTCCTTACAGCGGGGTTGGACTAGATGACCTTTGAAGGTCCCTTCCAACTCTAACCATTCTATGATTCTAATGTGCAAAGCTTATTACAGACTCTAGAGGAAGAGCCAAAGGCAGGGAAAGAGGAGCCTCACAGTGTATCAGGAAAGAACAAATATGGGAAATTAGAGGGAAAAGACACCATAAAATAGGCCATTTGTGTGAAAATAGGCTGACTGGCACTCTTATCTGACTAAGCATTGCACCTGATTACCACTGTTTGTCCTGTCTTCTATTAAACTCTATTTTCTGTATGACTTTGCTTTCTATTCCATGATTGTGTGAGATTTGCTAGTGAACTTGAAGATGTACTAGCCGAAGAGGGGGAGATCAGAGTCTGGGAAGACTTAAGGTCAGAGCTGGAGATGGGACAGGTGACCTGGGATCTGTGCGTGGATTCTGGACAGACTCAAGGCCTGGTATAGGGTTTGAAAGATCCACGGATATGTGTGCAGGGACACACACATGTTTCATTGAAGTATGAAGTGCCTCACTACTAACTGGACCTTGGAGTAGAAAATAGTAGCCTCCATTTAACAGACCAAAAAGGAGAAATCCCATGGGTCTTAACAGAAAGACTTTTCCTATTTACTCATCATAATTTAAATAAAAGGATCAAAGGACTTCAGCGTTCCATAAATGAGGCTATATGGTAATGCAATAGATGAAGACAAAGGCATAATTTGTGTTTATGTATTTTTAATATAAATTACAGTTGCAGCCTGCCATGCAAACTGAATCAATGGCTTTTTTTTTTTCTGTGAGCTTGAGAAAATAACAGTTTTGCTTCAGAGGAGTAGTCTCTCTGTGCGTCCGGCCACTGAGTTGCACGATGCATTATTGCACATTTGTTTTTTCTCTTGTACTCAGGGTGGCTCCTTGGAGGCTAACATGGCACAGCTGTTTTCTGAACCTGCTTTTATTCCTCACCTCAGAGCCGGCAAAATTTGAAGAATGCAAATCCTATCAAAAGGGAAGGAAGATAAACAGTGACAATCACATACTGGGTTTTCTGTTTGCTTCTTTCTTTATGGGAGATGTCTGTAATTGGAGATTGACAGTGTCTGTCCACCAAAAAGCATTGCACTGCAATGTCTCTAACTTTGCCTTATACTGATTTTTCAAGTAACACATCGGACTTGATGTCTGTCTAATGAAAATAGAGTTTTGCCATTTACTTTTATCATCAAATGGGATGAATGTGTATTAGCATATATTTCCCTAAAGGACAGGAAGTATCTGTTATCAGAACATCAAAGATGGGCTCACTAGACATGCGATAGATATGCCTTAAAACATTCATTTAGATAGTGTAAATTGTGTAAATGAACACAATTATCACTACAGCTAGGTAATGATAACGCATTAAATGGTTATGCTGTTGTGTGACAAATTCATTTTGACTAATAATAGTTATTGTTCTATTATTTCATTAAATTGAATGGAATTGAAGGGATTTGCTGATGTGATTTAATATTAGGCTTTCAGTTTACATTTACTTTGCAAAACTGTCATGAAAATTTAGTAGAGGAAAAAATCCATTGCCACTACTCTTCACAATAGTGACCAGTAAAAATGATAATACTTAGATATTTTAATTGGCTGTCAAAGACAGCCTATTTAGTCTGAATGACTAGAATTTGAAAAGGCAGATTTAGACAATGCTTTATTTAAAGTCAAGGCAGGCTCCATCAGGAAAATTTCAGATGCAGATTTCAAGTACTGCAAAGTCATAGGCAGTCTTTGTTATGAATTTAAATTGGAGCATTTTTTTTAAACTACCCCAGACTGAAAGCAAACACTGGAAAATTAAGAAATAAATTAAAACAAGCTATAAAATGCATTGGATCTCAAGGATCCCAAAAGGAATTAAACAGTAGTTTGGCACCTAGGATTCTTAGAGACTCCTGCCACTACCAATTTCACTGTTTATGGCACTGTTTGTGCCAAACATATCTGCTTGTTAAAATGGGAGATCCCATAGCTGTAATTATGTATTCTGTAGTGCAGCTTGGCTTTATGTGATTTCATATTTCAGACAGAAAACTGTAAGAATGGGATTCTCTGACAAAAAGGGCTTTGTTTGGGGTTACAGTCACATGTCCTGGAAGAAACACATGACTGTTACATCATTTTGATAGTTTCAAAGTTTCTTCCTAAATACATAATGGCTGGAGATGCAAAAGACTTCACTCTCCCCATCCCCAGTGGGATGGGGGAGATAATTGGGAAGAAAGCAAAACTTGTGGGTTGAGATGAAGACAGTCTACTAAAATAGCAAAGGAAAACTACAATAATAACAGAATGTAAGGATATTAAAATATACAAAATGAACAATGGACGTTTTCTCACCACCCGATGTCCCAGTAACCAGTACAGCCCGTCCCGAGCAGTGCTCACAGAAATGAAACCAAGCAACAAGCAAAGGAGCAAAAGGGAGCCAGCAAGGTAGAGGGAACGATGCCAGGAAGGCAGAACTCCCCCTGGCCAACCCCCACTTATATACTGAGCCTGACATTTATGGCATGGAGTACTCTCTTTGGCCAGTTTGGGTCAATTATTCCATCTGTCTTTCTCCCAGTTTCCTGCATCTGCACATTGGTGAGACCTGGAAAGCCAGAGAGTGTCCTTGGTCTCATTAGCAACAACTCATATTATCAGGGTGTTTATCAACATTCTTCACATAGGAAATCCAAAACACACCAGCTTCCGAGAGGAAAATTAACTCCATCCCAGCTGAAACCAGGACAGTGCCTGCTCATACAAAATAAGAACTCATACGTACAATGTATGCTGTTAGGTTGCATATATATATATATATACATGTCTGGCCACATAGGTCAGCCCCAGCAGACACACTCGGCACTTGCACAGACACACTCGGCACTTGCACAGACACAGGCATCACCAACGGCCTTATCCTGTTTACCCTCTTTGACTGAGCAGGATGGAGGTCCACAAGTGCGAATACTCACAGATACATGTGCAGTGTGGTTCCCCCCAGCAGCTGGGCTCAGATACCCAGTCTGCCCAGTAGCTATGCCTGGATCCCAGCCTTCCCAGTTGCTGGCACTTGGGCATGTGAACCCCCGAGACCACAGCCACACTCCACTTGCTGGTGCTTAGACCCACCCACTCACACACACATATATGCATGTACAGAAGTTACCAGGACTCCCTTGGTCCCCAGTAGACACCCCCCATAGTCTCACCCTTGGGGAAATGCCCCCATCTGCCTGCACATGTCACCTGCTCGCCACCTCATCCAGACAGACCTTTGCCAAGACTTGCGCACTCGCTCACACACCTGCACTGGCTCCCAGTGCTGCACTGCAGACACATGGGCTCTGACCTTGGTCCAACATGGGGCCAGCACGTGGTGTCACTCACTGGGGTCTACCCCAGGCACATGCACCCTCCAGTCCATGGTCCAGCCTTGCTGCTGGCACCCTGACTCGCATTCACCCCCGGCTGGCAAAACCCACCTGCAGGCCCCTATGACCCGCATAGGGGCACAGACAGAAAGGCCACTACTTACAAGAGACCAGCTCTGTTTGTCCCCTCACTCCTCTATTTTCCCACAGTTGTTCCTCCCCACATCATCTAAAACCATCCCCTTCTCCACCTGTGGTTTCTTCCCTAAACATCTCTTAATAAGTCTTTTTCCTGGGACAGCCCTTAGTTTGGGTCCATGCCTGCCCTGGGGGCCTCTGGGATCATGGAGATGGGGCTCTGATGGGCTGATGGCTCCTGAGATGGGCCTCGGAGGAGCTGCGGCAGGGTGCTGTTTGAGCTGCCCCATCAGCCATTGTCTTTGTGCTCCTTTGTGGATGTGTAGACAAGTTTTTACATCTTAAAACAAGACATAGTCAATACAATATTTGATATTTAAAACATCTATTAAAAGTAAATATTATATTAGAAACTAAACATTTTGCAGAAATGGAACTAGCAAAAGCCTGTTTTGTTCTATACCTTTTTTATTAATGCTAGACAAAACATAACTTCAAAGGAAAATCAGCCTGAAGAAGGAACAAGTCAAGATTTTTTTTTTTGTTTAATATGAAAATTGCAAACTTAATCACACAAATATCCTATAATTCTCTTCAGCCATACAATGTCCTATGGTGAGCCTACTGAGATCCAAAACAGAGAATCTATTTTAACCTGTTCTCTACATTCTCAAGTGCTTTCTTTACAGGTTTAGTATTAGTGCCACTTCTTTCAGAAAATGTGTGTCACTGAATCTCATGCTGCCAACTTTTAAAAGATGTTTTGACAGCATAGTTCAAAGATGAGAATTAAGGGAAATTTCTATTCATTTTGAATATATCAGCTAAAATGGCTGAAATCAATCCAGTATCTGGCTGCGGACAGTGGGCTATAACATAGTAAGATCCCTTGAAAACACCTGAACTGTACGAAAACTTTTTTGTGCCTGATGCACAGCTGTGGCCACATATCACCCCAGAAGAAAACTGTTGTGAAAGGCAAAATCCATATAGAGAGCAGTTATAGAGACAAGGAATGTTTTTCAAAGGCATCCGTAATTTTCTTAGATGTGATTTTTCACTCACAATGAAAACTCTGAGGGCAACACCATGTGTCCAGCTAGCTGCAGACACAATATTACCTTCTTACACAATAAAAACAGAATCTCTTTGAAAAACATTTTTTTTTCCCTATCAGCCACCAGGATGCTGTGTTGCTGAATCCAGTAAATCTACTGAGATTCTCTAGAGAGCTCTTCAGGGAAGCCAGAAAATACACTCTTCAACAGCCGTCTCTGTCTAAGCTTCCTTCTGTCCTTGATGTACTTTTCTTTTGAGGTTAACATTGGGTAGTACATCCCTGCTCTCTGGTGCTGCACTCTTTGAATCTTGTTGTTTCATTGCTGTCTTATAAGCTTCTATCAATCTTATGAAGACATTTTGAAATCAAATAAAATAATGTTCTGAACTGTTATAAGATTTCACAATAAATGAGAGCAGAGGGCATTATTATTTCTATTGCTCCTTTTTGTTGTTTGGTTGTTGGGTTTTTTTGGTAGATCTCAGTTTTGTCTCACCTGATTTATTTTCTTTTTTGCTTAGCAGAAATGGATGCTGAGGACAGCTAAACTTAGGTATATTTCTTTATCTGGAACTGATACTAAAAATGCTCTCAGAACCAATATACTTTTAACTGTTAACAGAAATGCAAAATACCCTCCTGGAGATGTCTCATCTCTGCATGAAACAGCACGGATGCTGCTGTTAGGAGAATCTCTGGTTTTGGGTGCATCAACAAAGGAAAATAGCAAATACTCTATCTTCTCTATCTGCTCTTTTCTAACAAAAGAGTTATGCACACACTTTCATCCAAGCACACATGAATAAAATGACTTATAAGTTCATGAATTAATAATGGAAATATAGAGAGGTGTTTGTGAAAAAGACTTAAACACAAGATAGAAAAGAGGATAACAGATGAGCTTCACTCATATGGGACGAGTTTGATTATGTCATAGTTGCATGCACTTATCTCAAAATTTTAAAGTGTTTATTTTTTAAAATATGCACATCCCACATTTTACAAGATATTGAGTGCCTGCCGCCTTAAATGTTTGGTTTTTTTCAAATCTTTCTTTCCTAGAAATTGTTTTAAGGGTCTGTAATCTGGTTCATTGGTTATGATGGCCCATGACTTCACCTTCATTGCCACTTGAGAGCTGGAGTATTGCTTTCTTCAACACTACTGTCACTTAATTCACATGAAAACCCATAGAGCTCCTTCAATGTTATTACACAGAAACAGCTGCCTGGATCAATAGAAAGGATTTAAATAGCATCTCACCTAAATGTAGATAGGTGTGATGTTCATCTGTAAAGGTTCAAAGTACTTAAATGCAGCAGCATAGAGTTCTATTTTATACTATCAGGACATATCCTCATATAGTTAACACTGATCATATTCAACCTTATGAATAAGCTACTAAAAATTAATTTCTTGTGTGTGCATTCGAAATACAATCGATGTAATCAAAATCAGCTGGCTAGAGTATCAGTCTGTGACAGAACACTGTTTGGCAAGTAGAAAGCTTCAGGGAGTATCGCACAGTTTCACAAGTGTGAATGGATGAAAGTGAAAATTGAAAATACATTCTGTTAACCAAGTACATGCCTTTAGGATGTAATTTGGCAAACCTTTTACTCTGGTCTTTCCTCTTTTTTCATTTTCATTTGACTCAATCCCAGCCCCAGTAAAGTCCTATTAAGTCCATTCAGATCACAGGGAAGAGTGCACCAAGTGCGAGATTTAAAGAAGAACTAGAAAGATTGCTTATAATAAAGTAAAACTCAGCTGTGCTACAAGTGAGGGCTAAAAAACAAATAATCAGCAAAAATTATTCCTGTCTGTAGTTCAGCAATAAGTCTATATTAAAATAGTTATTATCTTACGGAAAAAAAACCTGAAGTCAAGAAATTCAGACATAAGTTTTGTGAATTTCCCATAAAGAAAAATCTGAGCATTCATATTCCAAACTACTTCTAATATTCCCGGTCCTTTTGAGAACTTCCTTGTTCAAAGCCTCTGCATGTTCAAAGTAGTATCATATCACAGATTATCCTGGAAAGAAGTTGGCAGGTTCCACATTCGTTCATTTTAGGAGTATGAATACCATTCATTAGAATGAAATTAATTGCTTGAAACATTTGGGTAACTGGCACATCTGTGGCTGATGTAAATCACTCATTCTTCAATTACTTAGTTTCACATCCTTTTGGAGATGGCTGCGGCCAGTGGCTCGAACCTCAAAATAAAGCAATAGCAGTATAGTTAATAAAAGTAATATCGTGTGTTGGAGTCATAGTAAGAGAAATCTCAACAGCTGATGCTTCTTATCAACAAGTGCCTCCACACTGGAAGAGAATTATCTGAGAACCAAGTTTCTGGCAGTCTATGATTAGTCAACAGCCCATGATCATTAGGGGCCAGGATCATTAGTCCGTGATCACCCCAGAAGATAATATCCAGGGATTTGTTAAGGAAAGGGTAAAGCAAAGACATCACATTTCCTAAAGAAGTTTAAAAACTCTATTGTCATCCTTTCTTTCCTCTCACCATAACCAACTTCTTGGTCCTGCACATTTTATGGCACTTTTATACTAAAATTAGTTAGAGCATCAGTCCAGGTAACTTCCCTATTTTTATTCCTAAAATATTATATATGTGCAAGTGTTTGTGCATAGAATTATAATTCAGAAGATGCTGCAAATATGCATGTGAACTGTTCATAGGCTAAATCAAACCTGCAAATGTAGTAAACAAAACTATATGTTATAGTTTAAACAAAGCTAGTCTTTTCATTCTCATGAACATTGAAAGTGCCAGAAATTGTGGGTCCTAAATGACTCATGTGAAATGAAGTCACTGAAAAAAAAAAAAATCACTCTTGCAGCAAAGATGAAGTTAGGGCTACACCTGCATTAGGAAGAAGTGAAGCCCAGTAGCTGTCAATTTGTAGAGAGAAACAGCACTTGGAACTTTACATTCACACTATGTGACCTTCAGGGGTTGCTGCTTCAGACTAACATGTTTCTGACTGTGTGAATTGACATCCTGTCTGCAGCTGAATCACAGGTTTTGTATTTCTGGAGCACATCTGCCAGTGTACGTTTATTCAAAAGGAGCCCAGTTTGTTGTGAGATCCTAGATTGCTCCCAGTGTGAACCAATTCACAGGAAGTGGAGGTGACTGGGAGAGTCACTTGAAAAATGCCCTCCTGATCTAAGGAAAAAAATCCTAGTGCATGTGCACCCTTAATGCTAAACTTTAAAAAAAAAAGATAAATCTCACCTGAAGAAGGACATCTTGATTTGGTTCACACCTTTGCCTGATCTGAATTGGTAGACCCCTTCAAAAAGATGGTCCAAACAACTAGTTCAAAGAGTAGATGCTTTAATTCTTGTTTACCAGGGCAATTTCACTTTGCATACCTAATTAAACATGCATTGGAGCAGGGATTGGATTTAAGATCACTCACTTCAGAGGTAAGGGTGGTAAATTAAATATTCATTATGCAAGAATGTTCATTGTTCATATGAATCAAACAGAAAGTAGGTTTCTTTTTTTAAAAAAAAAATGTCCTAATCAGGCCACTGAATTACTCTCAATAAATATTTAAGTCTACTACACAAGGTGAGTTATTTTCAACAGGATAGACTGAGAGCAACTAACTGCAGAACACCTGAAGGAATGGTGTGTAGGCTGCTCAGGTTTAATCTACAGGAGACGATGGTATTCCCAAATTCAGGTACGGATTATAATTTAATGGCTCAATCACTTTACTGCCAGAATGGAGGTGAACTGAAATTTGCTTAAACAGAAAAGCATTTGAATCCAAGTCCCTTCTGTAGATATCTTCTAAAAAGGGAGGTGCTTCCTGCTTCTCCGTGGCTGTGTGCACCCAGTGCTTCATCTCCTTTGCTTTTTGAACATGTTTCTCAGTAGGATAGAGGTAATTTTTTCCACAATAACTTGAATGTTAAAGTAAAAAAAATTCCAAAGTGAAGGCCATGTTTTTACCTCTACTGAGTCCTTATGAAACTGAGTTTGTTCAGAAATTCTTTTTTTTTTCTAAAAATTACCATCAATTTCAAGGCAAGGAAGGCATGACAAGAAACTGAATATTATAGCATATAGTTTTACCTACCTCTCTGGCAGCAGGGGTGGCAATGAGGTACCCAAGAAGGAAATATAGCACATCCACATGCATTTTGGATGGTATAACTGGTGTTTTAGGAAATTATATTCAGTTCAATTATTATTGTACTTGCATTGCCCTTGTAATAAATAATCATTAAAATGCATTTTGCAGTTCTGTATCATTTTTATCTTAATATTTTAAATTTCTCTATCTTTGTAGAAGCCTCAGAGCATTCTTAACTAAGAAGGTAAGTTTAATTTTGCATTTCTGCATAATAGGATTAATATTAACATAAAATACTAATACTCTGGAACTGTAAAGCCTTCATACTTTCCCCACCCTGTGCCTTTTCCACTTCATAAATATACAAAAAGCCATGTCACCGGTCTGTTTGAAATCTCTTCTTAGAACTTTGTTCTTCTGAAATACCTTAAAAAACCCAAGGAAATGACTATGTGCCCTGACCTCAGTTTTTCATGAGATTCTTGTAATTATCTTTACAGTGGTTACTTTATACTGTATCAAATCTTCTCATTTAACACAGCATTTAAGGAAATAGATTTTGCCTAGAGGGTTTTCAGAGGATAAAACCTCTTCTGGCATAGTGCATCCATGGCAGAGCAGCCCCGCTGTGACCAGCAGGCAGGTAGGGCAGCTCTGGCCCACACTCATTTCCTCACCTGAGCACCTCCCTGTGTATTCTTACCTGATCATATCCTCTGCTGCTTCCACGAATGTCGGAAGCTGGAGGTCAATCAAGCCACACACAGGATAAGGAGCCAGTAAGAAGTTTTGGTGCTTCTCTGACAATTCAGAGGTGCCAGTGTTGGGCAAGGCAGCACAAGGAAGGGTTTAATGGGAAGGTAAAAGCCTTCTGGACTCTACTACAGGGCTATAATGTGTGCACTGGGTGACTCCTCATGTGTTTCCATGATACAATAACTCCCTCCCTCAAGTGCAGAATAATGCTTTCCCATTCCTACTGCTCCTTTGCTTCCTTACACATCTTACCCATCTCATACAACTGCTAAAAGCAGTATCCATGTCGTGAATGGTGAATCTTCTTCCTCAGCAGATTGGAGTTCCCATTAAAGGTAGATTGGTCAGATTTGTAATGTATTTCATAGAAAGAAAATAAGTCTTTCAAATAGAGTGTATAGAGTAAGGTTCACAGTTGCATCTATTGAATGCTGGAACACTAGCACTGCTATACTTGTTAACACGTCATTAATTCTTTGTTGAAAGTTCAAAGGAATTAATTTAATTTATTGTGCTTTTTAACTAAAGAAATTCATTATTATACATTTAAATATATGTCATAATCTCTGAGAAAGATTATTTCAGAGAACAGCCAGTACACATAATGTGTCCAAATCACAGTAAACTCCAATTTATAGTGTGAAATAGCAACCAATCTCTTTTTTTTTTAAAAAAAAAAAATTTTTCTTGTCATTGGTAAACAATTTTTGTTGGTTAGTTTTTTCCTCCCAGAAGTGCAAACTTCTTCATGTCAGCGATTATGCTTGCTTTGCACAGTGGAGGATAGCATGCATTTTTTTCTTTTACTGCTGACTCTACCCACATTTTGCCTGATATGCTTTTCCTTCACCTTCTGCACCCTGTGAACATAAAAGATAAAAAATAGATTAAATGCAAGGGAGCTGAAGAAACTGAAGTGATCACATAGTTTTGCTTTCCTGTGTTCAAAGTAACGTTGTCATTTTCTCCTGTAAAAATAATCTCTCATATACATGTGGAGTTCAAATGAAAGTGTATCATTACATTACAAAAAACAAGTCCACATTTTCAATTAGTTCCTTATCATTAAAGTCTACTAATTGCAATTAAAGGTAACGTTTGACTGGAATAAAGGAAGCAGAATCTGACACAAAAAATCTTTAAGACATGCAAATTTTGTGTATTGGCCGTGATTTTTATTTGAACAGGCTTCTCTTAAGATTCTTCTAAAATAATTATATTCTGCGATTATCATTTTTAGCACTTATTGCAAAGAAAACCTTTATTTTGTGTAAGAGAAAATATTACTCTTCTGATTTTAGTCAATTTGATACCCTTAAAGGATTTCTTTTGTCTTCATATTTTAAAGTGCAAACAGTATTACCTTATTTTTTTCCCCCAAAACGCCCTTTTCTTTCCTATCATAAAAGTAATAGAGGTATCTATCAATATATTTTTGACATTGATTTCTACTGGAGTGTTGATTAATGTACTGTTGTAGCATAGACATTCTCATTGTGTCCATGTATGTGTGTTTACATGTCTGAGATAGACAGTTTTTCTTTCTCTCCTCTATCTTTCTTTCTGGCAAGCTGAGCAGAAGGATCTATTTTTTGACAGGCTGCCACTCTCAAGAGGGCATAAAATCTGCATTTCCTTTCATCTATCTGGATTAGTGGATTATCCTGCTGCCTGCTTGCTGACTGAGATACTTTATATCCTTCATCTTTGAGTTCTTAAAACTAATATAACAACAACAGGTGTGTTTCTAAGATTTAGCATGTGCTGGAGAGTGAGAGGTTTTATCACATGGCTGATTGGTATCTTAAATCACATTATTTTTTTCACAGAGACCTCATTTTGGCAACCAACAGTACAATAATAAGGAAGTCAAGTTTTTTATTTTTGCTTCATTTTGTGATAAAAGCACATCAAACAAAAAAGTTGGAAGCTTGCCCCTGTTATTTGATCCAATTTCAGAAGGGAGGAGGAATGGGAGACACAAGAAGAAAAGAAGGGAATTAATTAGAGCAGTAAAAACTGTGTATAAAGAGGAGGGTTTGTATGACAGTCTCAAGTGTAATGCTGGAATAGGAAACAAAATTTAATTTAAAAAAAAAAAAACTTTAGAAGAAAGTGCTGTTCCAGTTAACTGCCTCCCAACTTCCAACTTCTAAACAAATTCTAACAAATCTAAACTAAAGGTCTCTACCTTGCCAACACCCCCAAGCCACAAACAGAAATACCAAAGCAACTGGAAAGAGCAGCTGAGGAATCCTACCATTCCCCACTGCCAGGCATGCATCACTCACCCGCATCTGCATCTCGAGAGCCACAATCAACCTGGGTCAGGTTTCCTGGGCCAGGAACATGGTAGTACTCTGTTTTTTTCCTGCAGGTATTTCAGGGAGTTACCACCAGGAAGCAGCCAGAGACAGTGAGCAAACAAACAAAAAACTCCAAACAAAGAGAAAAGTGAAGATGAAAAACATCATTTCACCCACAGAACAGGATTGTACAGTCCTATTATAATATTTGCTTTCAGAAACGATGAAGTTTAAGTGTTCTGTGCAGTTTTAGGTCTGGACTTTCTTTCTCTAGGTCTTTCATTTTTAAATCAAACCCTTCCTCTATTTTTATACTCAGTTGCTAATCTGTTTTATCAATAATTAATTCTGCCATCTATCACAGAATGTACAAGTCAGTTAATTTCTTATCTATGTTTCCTAAATACCTTGTTCCTCCATTTTTTTTGTTTCCATATAACTTATAATGATTCTTAATCCTATCAAACTGCTCTGACATCTATTAAATCCTTTCTGTACGTGCTTTTCAGTAAAGATCTAGATACTCCTCATGCCCTGCATCTGAAGCTCGACTGAGATTTACATAACACCTGATGTATGCCCTGGCCCTGTCTGTAACTGCGAACTTCATTCACAATGGGATAGGCTGACACTCAGACCTTTTTTGGATCTTATTATTTGTTTCAGGTAGTGCCAGGAATGCAAGAAGAATTTTTAGGTAGTCCAGACCATATAGTCACTACCCAAAGAAGATCATACAGTCTAAAGGGACCAGAGCTCAGAGGAGAAAAAGAACAAAGGGATATTTGTACAAATCTTCTATTTCTCTGCCTGAGTAAATAACCAAGCTGTAGCATTTTGTATACTCAAGTCGGGGATATAATAAATGAGGGGGAAAAGAAATGCTGTCTTGTAATTATACACATTGCATTTTCAGGTTTGGTTTTTCTTTCACTTTACATTTTTTATCCCTTAAAACAATCGAATATTCATTTTTATTCTCCTCTTTGTCAAATGGAAAATGATAATAAATGCTTTGGAAATGAATTTAGATATTGATGCTAGGAGACACTTCATTACGTGCTTGAATTTCAGAATGCTCTGAGCATAACTGAAACACGAATAAAGGTTTCGGTAGCAGCACACTCAAGAATAAAGACAATTTCTGGAGATGGTGGCTGTGTGAGCCAAACTAAATAAAAATAGTTGTTGGGGAATTAAAATCTAATTTTTTAGGCCTGGCAAGACCAGAAGCAAAGACCATGAGTTTTAAAACTGAAAATAGATTGCTATAGCATTGGCATAACATGACATAGGAAACAAGATACAAGACTCAAGCAAGTGAAATGAGGGAGAGCTGACTGTAAGTTCAGTAGACTTTACATTGATATCTCAGTCTGAAACCAGCAATAAGACATTTGAGGCAATGAGAACAGAAAAAAAAATGGAAAGAAAAGGAAAGAACAGAAACACTCTGTAAGAATGAGAAAGGAGAAAGTCTCCATTGGAACAGCATGAAATAGCCATTCAAATAGGGAAAGGAAAGAGCTAGACAGTCTGTCCACTTCTTTGAGACAGTCCAGAAGCATGGAACACCAGTAAGGGAGTGAAAGATGCACTGAGGTCAAGTAGGCTAAGAAGAAGGCTCAAACAGCGCACAAGTTTGCACCTAGCAAGATGGTTCGTAAAGTGACTATTGTATATTTGGACTAAAATAACATAGTTCAAACATTTAAAAGTGCTTTCATTTGCTAGCATGCATTTCCTTGACATTGTTGCAGTGTAGTCATCATTCTGTGCCAAGATCAATGGTGGAACCTTGAGGACACTGCAGTGGTTTGACAGAGGTAACAATGAAAAGGTCCATTTAAAAAATTAAGACTGATTACTATTTTCCTTTTTTAACTATCATTTTTATTTAACCATTGTTATAATAAATTTGCATTATATTATACAGATGTATAATTAATTCCAAATGTAAAATAAGCAGAAGTTATTAAATTGAGAGGTAGGTGCTCCCCTGAGAGAACTGCATAGAAGATACAAGAAACCTCATATTGTGAAAAAAAAAAAGCTGTTACTAGGCTAAGAAATGTTTAGTTCTAGATACTGCCAACAGCTTTAGTCCAAGAGTGGGACCTACAAGCTACATTGCATGGCCTGACTGTAGTTACTGACTGCCTTTTTTAATCTTCCTAGCTTAGCAGACAGAGCATGCTAAGTCAATGGAAGGTAAGAAAGGTATCCTATCTTCTTTAAGCTTATGCAGGGTATCTCCTGGAAGGTGAAGGGTTTTTATTAGAAATAGTAGTTATTTACAAAGCCAGCTGATGTATCTCAATGAGGGCCTAATACACAAGACAGCATATTTTCATGCACGGGGCATGACTTGAATTTTAGAGAGACTTAATGATGGTATTAGAAGATCCTGCAGCAAGGTTTCAAGCATGAGGTATGTCCACAATGTTAATGCGTCAAGAGCAATTCAGAGAAACTTTCACGAGCAGATTATAGAGCAGCATAATGTCTAAACTTTAGCCCCTGGAGATTCAACCTTGCAAAATTTAAATAATTTGGAATTTTTAATTTAAAAATAACATTTCATTCTAAACTTTCCTCTGGCATGTTTAATACTTTTTATTTCCTTGAAACCAAATATTCTAATTAATTAAAAATCCCTTTTATTTCAAACTTGGGATTGAATTAACAATGAAAATATTTCAAATTAAATAATTTTATATTGATATATAGGTTAAGTATGTAAAAAATTAACAAACTCACGAATCACAAACTCACAAATTTTCATTCAGTTTTATTCTAAGGTCTTTTCCAAGTCAATGTTTTCCACATAGCTATTTCCCACTCCACAAGCATGATGCACATTCCCTTTTTTATGTTTTATGACCTTGTATATGTTCAAATTAACATTACCATCTCTTTACCAAAAGATGCATAGCTATCTTTATTACTAACCTGCCTTTACTATTATTTACTGCTCTACCAATTTTCATGTCACCCACAAATTTATCTGTATTGATTTTATATTTTCTTCTAGAACATTGATAAAGACATTGAACAACATTGGTCCACGATGGATGCATATAGCAGGACAGTCTGTAAGCTATAAGCACTCTGTAAGTACTTACAGTAAACCATAAACACTCAATCAGTTTTTAATATCCTGAATATGGATTTTGTGAATTTTGTACAGTGCCGTATTTATAGTAGTTTGTTATAGCATCTTAAGACAAATATATTTGTGTTTGATCTCTAGCTATATTACAAAATCCTACTTACTATCCTAAACCAAATGTAATCTCATCAGACACCATTTGTTCGATAAGAGGTGTTTATTATAAAACTATACCAAGTGTAATTAATTATGCTATTATCTTTACTTATTTTATAACATATTATTCTCTATTCATGCCTAAGATGAAAGCCAAGGTAGCCTGTCCGTGATTTCCGAGTTCACGTTCTTAAACTTTCTTAAATTTTGGTGCAAAAAAAAATACCAATTGTTCCAATACTTTGAACAAGTAAATAGCAGAGGATTGGAAGGAATACCCTTGGCCACTTCCAGCTGTCACAGGCAATCAAACTATGCAGTGTTTCTGTATGCATATTGATTGCCAGCTTAAAACCGATTTGATTGTTCGCTCTCATTACTTTTATTAGAGATTTGTGCAAAATTTTTCCCGTAGCCAGCTTGTGTATGCTTACTTTTAGGCCAACATTATAATTTATTGTCAGTGGTCAAACTCCTTCCCAAAATATTTACCTTACTCTTCTTCTCTGAAGTATTTATACTGTTTTAAATACCACAGTCATATGTCCTTCATCTTTCCTTTTGCCAGGCTTAGGAAGATACCGCTTGATAGTCTAATCAAGACAGATCTCTGATTATTCTGGTCATATTATCAGCTTTTCTTTCCACTTGTTCTACTTTGAAACATAGTTTCTTTTAAGTTTTCTAGCTATACTCAGTATTTAGCAGTGTGTATACTGTATTGTACTTCCTATTTTAAACAGAAATACATCATTTGAAGATTATACTTTTTTCCCCCCCAAGACACACTGGATCACTGGCTCATCAGCATTCTGTGATTGACTAATACACCCAGCTCTCTCTTTTTCTGTGTCATTTCAAATGAATGAGACCAGTTAGTAGCTCTGATTCTAGACCAGCAGTTCACAGCCAATTCTATTCAGTGATCCAGTCTTGTGATTTAAAAATGTTTAACTTATTTAATGGTTGCTGTTAATCATCCTCTTGAGGTACTAATAGAAGAGAACACATTTCATTTTCTCTGTGCGATATGAATACATTACCCCACTTATTTCCAAAGACAAAAAAAGTATTCAAGCAAATGTTTCAAACTCCTCTGTATCATCGAGGTGATCATACTTGTCAAGACCTTAAGCAGACTCCTCTTAAAAAGCATCAGCAATCGAATCCTCCTGATGATAAGCCTCCATATACAGTATCAGGGAATTCTGTCGTCTTTTTGTTTGGGTAACAAGAAACACTGTGAAAAAAAGGTGGACAAGGAAGATTCACTGTACTGCAGAGTTAAGTAGTCGTAATTAGTTAATGACTTAGCTTTAGACTCATCTTCTGTGTATCAAGAAAGATGAGGAATGTGAACTTTCAAGCCCCTTTTTAAAAACAATCTCTGTTTTGGGTGTTTTGGTGTTTTGCTTTGTTTTGTTTTGTTTTGTTTTTTCTGAAATAAATGTAACATACTTAAATTTACTGAGCTTGCAGCCAATTTAAAAAGCTTTCTTAAGAGACATTTGGGACTTTCATTCCAGACCTTGGAAAATGTATGTGGTGGCAGTAACAGGGTAGTGGGAAAATGGAGAGGAGCTGGAAGTGAAACATAATTTCAGTTCTAAAAAAGATACGTTCAAATTTGATCATAAAAAATGGCAAAGAGATAAGAGATCAACATATTTTTCCTTGAAAGTGGTTGGTCATCTACTGTAGAAATGCACAGAATAATTAATCTGTATTTGTTGCATGGCAGAGCATAAAACAATGATACCACTGGCATAGCAGCTGGTCTTCCATTTTAGTTTGCCACTTAGACACTTTTAATCCATTACTTTCTTCCCCTATGGTAACTACTGATTATTAGAGAGAACTTACAGGCTTAAGTTCTCATTCCTGATAAAAATGAGAGGCAGAACCAGACTAGTTGCACTGGACTAGCCCACTGATGTTAGTGAAAATGTTTAAGCATTCTTGGTGAAATAATCCAGTCCAATAAGAGTATCATTGCTTACTGAAAGCTACTTAAAACCTCAACCATTGCTACTTTCATCTGATAAGCATCCTTGAATCTGATCCTGTAGGTGACAATCACTCCCATGTTGTACATAGCAAACCTCTCCAGACTTTTTATGTGATGGAGAAGCTCTTCCACATACAAAAGAGAATTTCTGTGAGAACTCTGGTAATGGAGGGTTCCCAGACTGGGTTGTAAAACACTGTCTTGCATTTAGTACTGGTATTAAATAGTGAAACAGAAGTTCAAAAGCATGACTGTTTACTATGGAGAAGATGTTTTATAACTTTCATGTCTGTGAATAAAGACCATAGCATGATATGTTGAGGTAAATTTGTTTCTGGTTCACAGCTGAATCACTTTGGTTTTGAATACAAATTCAGTGCAATGTTAAACAGTTTTTCATAATATCTTGTGCACTGCTGTTCAAGAATTCAAAGCATGATCGAAGTCAATGGAAGCTGATGGTACTGCTTTGCAGGGCTATGGGCGTAATTGATTGTATAACTTAACATACAACCTTACTATCACACAACCCTGCATCACACAATTCTCAGTATAATCATATATGTTTCTAATATAAAGAAGTGTAGGAATTACAACTGATATCAACTGGTATAGTTTCAGGGATAATGAATGTCCTTGGAAGATCTCATAATATTTCACAGAAGCATTTGACAGAGGTATCTGCATCATGATAACAAAATCAGCTCTGAGGTACTTCACACACAAAACCAGAATAGTCTGATTTATGTGTGTTTAGGACTTAACATATTTTATTTTTTCTGTTCCATGTTTTTTCTGTTTTGGTGATGGTGTTTTTTCTGACCACTTTAGCTATTCCATAATCTAGCTTGTCCTCCTCCCTGGTATTTCCAGAATATTTTTTTCAAAAAATTTCATGCTTTCTGAAGCATTCTCTCTACTAAAAGGAATTTGGAAACTGAGAACCCATGTGGCCCTCACTCTCATGAAAAATTCTTAGGATTTAGACATAGTGATAATTGGACCACAGAGATACGAGAAGTTTTTCTTACTATAGTTCTCTCTAGGACTAGAAATGATTGCTGCTACTTTTATACATCTTTGTTTAACTAAATTTCAGAGGAGTCATATGAAGTAAA
This sequence comes from Ardeotis arabs, assembly GCA_011801015.1. Lineage (NCBI taxonomy): Eukaryota > Metazoa > Chordata > Aves > Otidiformes > Otididae > Ardeotis > Ardeotis arabs. The sequence continues at coordinate 27,842 of JAAGAY010132873.1, read as the reverse complement.
AATGGAAATAAGATGCAACTTTTTTACAGTAAGGATAATTAACACTGAAACAAATTGTCTGAAGATGCAATAAGTAGAATGACCATTTAGAAAATAGGCTCTATTTCAATCACAAATTAGTACATTTGCTAAAAGAAATAGTAGGTACTAGCCTATGGCTAATCTTGGGCTGACAGAGAAGTTGATGGTGGGTTACATATTGTCTACTTTGGAAAAAGAATCAGAGGCTTTCAGAAAATACATCTTTTACAAATATTACAGTGGTTGTGATAATTTCTGTAATTTGTATTAAAACCATATAAATATAAATAATATTAAAGAAAATTCCCTAGCAATATATATATCCGTAGTGATGTCCTAAAGCTTAATTCTCCTCTTTCTACTTCAAAGCAGTCTGGAGAAACAGGTTGACATCATGATGTACCAGAAGTCACTTGTGCTATCTGTGCTTTAAGAAAGGTCAGTGCTTGACAGTGCTTTGTACTGATAATGGCCTGCTGCTTAATAGGTTCCAAACTATGTGAAAGTTGAAAAAGTAACTTCGCTGGTTAGCTTCAGCTAAAGAAAAATGCTTATGAAGAAACATATATTCATAGGCAGGGTGGTAGGGTTGTTGAGTTTTTTTTCTTTGAGGTGTTCTTGAAATGCTGAAGCGAAATTACTATATCTGAATTTTTTTCCTACTCAGTTACTATGTCTGATTTTTTTTCCATTCAAATGTTTCTGATTTCAGCACTATAAGAAAGGGAAAGTTTTGATTTTTAAGTCTTTTACACATTAACAAATGTTTGAATCTAAACTAGCATATCTGTACTTGTAAAACTTCCTATACTAGAACAAAAATTCACTTGTTTCAGAATAGGAGCCTTCGCTCAACTAAACTAGTACAGTCAGTTCAACACTGGTAGTATTATGTCACTCTAAGAGCTTCCTAGGCATACAAGCAGTTTCCTGCTTATATATAAAGTTTCCTTGCAGCAAATATTTAATTTATGACCTACCTAATCCTCCAGAAACAACAGAAATTTGCAGAAGAGACTGTCACTACCATTTTTGCCTGTAAGTGGCCCTTTCATATCTACCATGGGGCAGGCCTTCTCCCAAATCACTGGGGTGTGTGTTTGCTCTTGTCAGCAGAGGAATTTACAAAGCGAAGTTAATTCTACATGTTGACTCATGGTCTCCAGACGGAATAGCTTATTCAGCCTGTCTCTGCCATCCATGGAGTACAGTGTATAGATCCTTGAACTAGCAGAGATGCAACTCAGTAAACCCACATGGTGCAGATCAGCTCCATGGCTGACCTAACAAGCTCTGCTTTGCAGCTATCTTTTTTAGCTTGAATGCACTGCTGAACAAACATGGCTTAGCCTGCAGTCACACCTAAGCTGATTCCCATCCAGTCAGCTCAGAGAGCTCTGTACCATGCACCCACTGCTTTTGGTTCTGGTTATCATTGTCAGCCCTGGGCCAGACGTGTTTGCACGTCTGCAGACAGATTAATACACCTGTTTGGAAGCTCACCTGAACAACACAGCATTGAAAAGCCTTGTTTTCTAATGCAGATATGGACCAACATTTCAGCTAAGTAAATACTAATTTTTCTTGGAAACTTTAATATTTGAAAAAGTTACCAGTAGTTTGTTTTTAATTAAATAAAAGTGATCACTTAATAGCAGGGATTATTATGTAGTATTCATTTGTTTGTATCTTCAGGGTAATATATTTGCCACTAATCCACTTTTCCACTAATTCCTCTAAAAAGAGAGAGCTTCTTTGACACGTAACACAGGAAAGTACAATAGCAGCTATTTCTCAGCATAATTTCAAAGCTAAATTTTAATGTGAACTTAAACTTATAATTTCTAGGAATCCCGGACAACAGAAGGTTAAAACTAGAAAGACCTACTCTTTCTGCATAATTAAAGCCAACTATCCCTTTCCAATCTACATAATACCCATAATTACATGCAAATTATGTGATTTTCAACTGTTTGTAGAATCTGTTCCTATAATTAAATGCAGCAGAACGTTTTTAAGATCTCAGAGACATCACTATCATATGTATCCTGCAGAGCCCTATTATCACAATCAGAACTCAGAGGGCAACAATTTTGCAGTAAACATTGCAGTTGGATACAATGGATCAGGTGTGAGTAATTTAAGGAACGATGACAAGACCTTGTTGATTGCTTCTTTTAGCATTATAAAGAATAATGATAACACAGGCCTTTGTTAAAGGCCTGTATCCCTGGAGAGATGGCATTTAACATTATTGGAAAGGAATGAGCTGGCATTCATCCAGCCTGTGAATGCTCCCGCTTAAAACCCCTACAATTAAATTGGTTAATGAGAATCATGTTAAACACAAAGTAGTTCATGCCATAAAGTTGAGAAAGAGTCATCATGCTCCAAGTTTAAAGGGAGGGAAAGGGACAAGTTAATCCAATTACCTCTTTTTTTAGTTATTCCAGGGAAAAGCAAATTTATTCACAATCACTTTTCAATGCATTTCCCTAATTAATGCAATTTGATAAAATGAAACTAATTCATGATGTCATTAGCTGAGTTGTGCTTAATGAAGTTGGGCTGTATGAAACATTAACTGCAATACTGAATCCATTTCCTTGGACTGGGAAATGTGCATTTATCACTTCAGTACATTTAGTCTGGAAGTTCCAATCATGAGACCATATCACCATAATCATCGTGTCCTGATGAATCTACATATATTAACATTTTGATCAATGTCATCGTTAAGCTCAGACTACAAAGAATTCTATCAGTTGGCAGCATGGAGGAAGTTAAATAGGCTCTTTGACAACCTAGGCTTTTTATCAAACAATGGTAAGAAGTTGTCTAACGGGCAACTGTCAAACTGTAAATGGAAAAAAACCAGTACTTCTGTTATCAGCTTTGTTCAGCTACTCTTTCTTCCAGCAAGGTCTGTACATCAAAGTGGTTTCTGTAATGTTCCTGTTTGCACAACAAAAGGTATATAAACTTTCATCAATAATGAAGAGTATTGCCAGAAGTTACATTTGAGAGAAAGAAGCTTTGATAGCCACATCCACGTGGGAAGGAGTTACAAAAATTTAGCATTGCCTACTCTTTTGTTTGTGTGTTTGGGTTTGTTTGTTGTTTTGTTTTTTTTTTTTAATTGAGACTATGCTATTCAAAATATGGAAAATATTCAAGCCTACTGCCTAACACTGAAACATTTGTCTGTGTGAGACATCCTTATTTACTGAAATCTGATAGGATATGGTATAAGCAAATATTATTTGTGTTGGAGCTCTTGGACCCAGAGAAAAGTTTCTGATGTTATAAACTTAAAAATTAAATCTGCTGAATTAAAACAGAAAAATGTGCATGATCCTTCCAATGAACACAGTATCATTCTACACTCAGAAACTGAAGTGCTATGATGAGGGAAATATCAGAATACTAGAAATTCTGTTCCTAATATTAGGCTATCCTGTACAGCTAATGGAGCAGAAGAGATAGGACAAATCATATTTTGAGCTTCACAGAAGAGGGGAGAAGAAACATTTCCCAGAACTGGCTTACAAAGGGTGTTTAAAATTAAATGACCAGAGAGGAAAAAGTTATATAATTATGGGAGTCTTATTGCACTGATAAATGTTTGAATACTCCTGTATGTTCTTTTCCTAAATTTTCACTGGTGTACAGCTGTAGAATTTCAGTCTAATGGCTTCGTAAGACAGTAGCATATTAATTTGTTTTCATAAAGTGAAATTGGTCTGGTGAAAGAAATTAGCACTCAGCAATACATAAGAAGGAATGAACTGTCAGTGTTCAAGATATAAGCAAGCTTTATGGACTTTATAAAGGCAGACTGCAAGTTTTATTTATTAATTGGCCTCATTTAAATTATTTTATTGTCTCACTTTAATTTTCATTACAGTTTAATAATAATACTACAAGGAAGAGATCATTAAAACTAAAATTTGAAACTGGATATTTGGCTTGAACAAACCATTGACAACAGAAATAGCAGAGCATGATTAATCAAACATTTGCATATTATTTATACTAAAAGAATAGGGAGCCTGTAAGCATCAATTCAAACTTCTTGCATTAATTCAATACTTATTATACTTAGTGTGGAATACAAAGTCATGGCCAGGGAGAAAGCTGTGGATCAGAACTTACAGACTCTCTAAGTAATTCAGTCTGTCAATGACACTAATTTCAGATCTGTGTTGACATGTAATTAAAAAAAATATTTGTAGGCAATTTCAATCTTAAAATTACAATTCAGTTTTTCATGTAAACTTTTTGAATGCTAGGTGAGTCATACAAGAGGAAAAAATGTATTTTCAACAGCTGATAAGGTTTAGTTAATTAAAAAATTTCTAGTTAATTTTACAGTTTGGGGCGGGGGTTAATATTAAAAACTGAAACCAGGAAACTTTTGAATAAAAGTTCACCTAATTTTGAAAATAATTATAACATTGCCTTTCAGTTTTTCTATTTCAAATAAAATTTAAAGAAAAATCTCATTATGTAAACTCATAACATTTTCCACATTTTCTAATATGAAAATATTTTGCATTATCTGCAAACTTTCTCATTCTCTGGAAAAAGAGATATTCCAGTAACCACTGCCACAAAATCAGGGTAGGGACAAAAACTACCTGGAAGTCTGTTTTCCCTGACAGTGACTCCTTACAACTCCAGTTGAGTTTTGTAACACTTCTCTTGACAGCTTGTTAGTAACTGTAGAAAAACCAGCAGTAACAGTCACAACACAGTTGTTCTGTCATTTAAATATACTCCTTGAAAACCAAATATTTTTACTGTTGTACTAGCAGTTTGTTCCATCTAGTTGTAGCTAAGCAACCAGCATTTTGACAAGATTCTGCTGCCACTGTAAATGTCCCCAAACATGCGGTTTTCCAAAGCAATAATTACAATTTAACAGTGGGTAAAACAACATGGCAACTATAGCAGGACACAGCCTTGCAGATCTTCATACTACAAATTAAGCCAGTGGTAATTACATCAACATTGCTGGAAGCAGCCAATTCACTTTCTTGCATAAAATCAAAATGTTGAACTATCTAGTTTTAGGATAACAATTTTAGCAGTTATTTGCCTAATGTGTAATGAATTATATAAAGTTTTCATAGCACTCTTACTGAAGTATTTTTAAAAATATTAAGCCTCATTTAATCACTGTAATCCTCGACATCAGTTTTGTATTTTTGAAATCAGCAGCAAGACATGGCTTGGTTCTATTGTATGTACAAAGCTGGGATCGGTAATACCTATATTTCACGACACCTGGTACACTGCAACAGGTTATCACCAGTGGCCCCATTAAACTTTCTTACCAGAAGGCCCATCTTAACACTTACTATAGTTGTATTTTTCCATCCATGTTCATTCCTTCTATATGAAAAGTAAAGTCTGTTGTCTAGAACCATAGGTCCTTTATCATTTTATTGTAGATTGCTAGACGAAATATGCAAGATGAGGGACTACTCCAGAAAAGAGCAGCCTAAATTCATCCAGATTTCTGTTCAGTGGAACTTGACTGAAGCTGAACACTCTGCATATGTGGCTCATATATTATCATTAATAAGATTATTAATTTTAAAAGGCTGTTATCATAGAGCTGCAGGTTATCATGAGCTTAACTCGAAGCATATGATTAAATCCCAGTGACTTCAAAGCACACAACAGCAACAAAAAGAATCACTATCATGTTTAACTCCTATTAACACTTTCTAAGGAAAAAATACTCTTGCAAATTTCCATATTGATGATAAAATATTTTATCTCTTGACAAGGACAAAAAAAATAACAAGTACATGTTTTTAATCAGTCATATGATATCTACTTTGAGTAGTTTAGCTTTAAAGTTTCACAAAAAGTCTTCTGCAGTTCTGCCTCTTTGAATATGATTAAAAAACAAAAATTGTGTCAGAGCTTTTTGTAGTAGTACTTCCAGAACATCAAATAAAGTACTAACTGAAATAATTGTAGGATTCTAAAGAGTTTATGCCTGGATTCCAGGCCTTATGTCTGTCTCAGTTCTTAGTGAATGTTTTGCCTTTACTAATTGCACTTATGATACATAGAATAATATTACATTGCAATTTCTCCAAATTCCTCAGAAAATATTCTTTCTAATACACACATATTCAATTAAAGATTTCTTGCTTATGACATTTTGTTTGTGTCCTTGTTCTGCATTCAGTGTGAAAAAAATTATCTTATCTTCTGTCCTGGTTCTCCTTGCTTTGCAACTGTTCCCTAATCTTTCTCATTCAGAATATAGTAGCATAATATGCAAAATGTGGAAAACACATCTTTCATTGACTTAATTTTAATTAGAGTTTTAAAAATAGTTGTTCTTTCTCTAACTTTCTCCCCTTTTAACCTTTCTCCTTGTTCATTAGTAAAGGGGAAAAATAAAGAAAGGAGACACCTTGACCTTTGTATTAAACCTTTTAGGCTAAAAAACTGGGTTAAAATGAAGTTACTATTTGAAATTGAAAAAAGCATTCTTTGTTTCTTTTTCAAAATGTAATCTCTGTATGAAAGTTGAATAAATGAAATTATATTAAGTATTAAAGCTGGATAAGAATAACTTTAAAAACATACATGGAATAAAAGTGTCCCTGTGGCACAGAGGGAAATAGTGTGTTTTATGAGTGTGAATATAGTGTCCATTCCCCTGTTATTGTGCCAATAGAGGACAAATCTCATCTCAGACTGGAGTACGAACTTGATTAATCCTGTATTGTCATTAATAATTATAATTTTATCATAATGAATTCAGTTTGGCCATAGTTACTGCCAAATGCATCAAGTGGCACCCTCCAGCTATCTTGAAAAATCAGGGAGATGGAGAAGACCAAAAGGAAAAACAGTAGGAGAGAAAAGAGCTGTCCTAGGAGGAAACCGACACCACTGCAACATTTCTTTGCACTTCCCTGCTTCTGTGCAACTTGCATGATACTCTACTCTTACAACTTTCAATAGTAAAATACTTCCGAAGAGACAGAAAAGATTTAGGAAAAAGAAACTCTGCTAATGAGAGAAGAGCAGAGTAACTGGGACATCAGTATCATTTAACACATTCACAACTGTGGGATTTTTTTTTGCAAATAATAGTCCTATAACCCTATAAAGTGTGTACTGCATGTTCAGTGAGATACTCATCTAATGCTGTCCAGATGACTTTTAGGTATTTGATCTAAGATAAGCAGATTAATTTCCTCTGTTAATGAGGATAAATAAGGCTGAGTTAGTGAACAATGTACACAATGCAAACCATCCAAAAACAGGTATCTAAAATGTGTGCAGTGAATGCCCTTGTAGGTGCCATATCCATTACCTACAGAAGAAATCAGTATCTAATTTATTAGAGATGCTTTTCCTTTCAGAGGCTGAAGAAAAGTGAGATGTATCCTACCCATGTTGTGCCTCTTGCATCAGCAGATTAACCACAGCTGAATCCTGGCCTACCTGTATATGGCCCAGTTCAATGAAAGGCTGACTTCTGTATGTCTGTTGACACTTGTGAAATTAAGCAGTTAAGTGTATAATGAAATAATTTGCTGCAAAAAAAAGACCTTGACATTGTGTGCTCTTTCTTTTAGGAAGTCAAATAAAGAAAACCCAATATGAAAAAGACATAGTTCTTAGGGACACTAAGTGAAATATAAGAAGAAATCTACTTTCAAAATATCTAGGTTATATTATAAGATCATTTTTTCCATTGCAGGCTGTGAGTTATACTTTAAACATATTTTGAACCACTACATTTTAAGTCTACAACCAAAGAGTGGAGCTCCATACACATATACACAAGCTTGCACAAGTTTTCTACATGTTGTCTCAAAAGAACACTTAATTGTTTCTCCAAAGCCTGTCTCACCCTTGCTCATTGTGTAGGTACTACACTGTGACCTAAGTATTTATTTAAACAGCTACAACGGAGGCGTAATTCACCACAGATATAGCTGTTAAAAACAGACATTTAGATGTGAAAATATCTGGGTGGCCTGCACAGTGCTAGTGAGACGAGCAGGAGGCGGCAGCTGCAGAATGTGCTGCGCCTCTTTGAAGTACAGCCATTTGCAAGAATTGTTGTGAAAACATTGGCTCAACTTGTAAAAAGAAAATAAAGTCAAGCTCCTACTCTGACCTAATGGTATCCATTGAAGTTTTGTTTTCCCTTACACATTATAGGAAAAATGCTAAGAAATAGCAAATCTTTACTTGGAATTTAGCCAAAGTACTAACTGCTCAAAAGAGACTGATTGAAAATAAGTAACAGACATCACTTACACCATTTAAACAGTTGCCTCTATTGCTTCATTTCCAAGTTTAATGTGTAGCTCAGGAGCTCTCAGTTTTGTTTATTTTTAACTGGCTACATCTGGAGTAAATAAAACACATAGTCCTCTGTCCTTCTTAAATCTAGATTTCAGTGGAATTAATCTATATTGCCCATGTAGATACATGAACTTTGCAGATTTACCATCTGTAAGTGCTCGTAACTCATTCTAAGCTTACTGTTTACTTCAGATTGTTACTGTGACATTGCAGTATGGGATTTGTTGGGTTTTTTTTCAGGAGCTAAAAATAACTTGTTATCAGGTATTGGTAGAGTTTTATTACACATTAATAATAACAAGTTGGGTTTTTGACTGAAAAGAATAAAGTTATAAAATTGCAAACAGATTTCTTGTATATTTTACCATAATTATATACCTTGTTTGAGAAAAAAAATGCCACTTAATTATTTTCTAGATATATACTTTTTTATCTCTGGATACTTTAAGTTGTTGCTGTGATAAAACTGTGTCCCAAGAACCTTGATGATTAAATTGGAGATAAAAACTTAATATTTTTAAGGAATTTCGACAATTTAACTAAAATTTTTCTAGTTAAAGGATGTTATTAAAATTACATGATGATGAAAATTCTGAGTTTTTGGAAAGATCTTTTAGTTATAAAGAGGAAAAAAATGATAAGTGCAAAAACAAAAGCTAACTAATAGCATAGTCTTTTAAGGTTAAACACAGCTTAACACTGAAAGAGGAACCTTTAAACATTGAAAATTAAGTAACTAGAATCAAAAAATGTGAGATATTTTGACCCAGGAATAAATAGCTGTGACCAATATCTTGTAAAAAGGCATTGGATGAAAATATTTTTGTGATTTAAATATATAGATTTTTTAGAAATATATATATATATATTCAGCTGAGAAATCAGCTACATAGTGTCCAGAGTAGAACAGCAGGCAATTTCTTAGAGCAACTAAGCCTGAAATCAGTTTTCTCTATGGCTTCATCTGAGATAAAGTAAACTTTATGAAAACCTCAGAATGAAACATTAAAGCTCCCCAGGCAACCTGACTATTTTTTCTACTCATGTCCAAACCCTCTTTTTTATCATTTTTCCTCAGCAGAGTGGTTAAAACGAATCAATCTTTCCTAGACATAACCCATTTGCTTGTATCTTCCCAGAGGGCTGCTCTGGAAGGATTTTCTGGAGCATCTCAGCAGTCTGTCACCACAGTAGACGCTGGTGATTTCATCTACTTCCTATTGACACAAGCCTGGCGAAGGCTTATGCCACAACTTCTTATTTATTTAATTACACAGTAATTAGAAGGCTCATTCAAGAGAAAGGAAAGTCAGATTTATTTTTTCTCGTAATGTGAAGTGATTGAAACACAGCATCGCTTTACTTTTACCTTAAGAACAACACTACCAGAAAACCTCTATTCCTTCCTTAGGAGCTGCTTGTGTATTCCAGAAAGATGAAAGCAGACAGAAGATTCAACGGGCAAGCAGGCAAGAGGGAAGCAGACAAGCCCACAGCACGCTCTTTATTAGAATTTGTGCCGGAAGACAGTGACATGGGGTTTTGAATAGACTTCGAGCAAATTCAGAGGAGGGCCGCAAAGATCATCAGAGGGCTGGAACACGTCTCCTATGAGGACAGGCTGAGACAGTTGGGGCTGTTCAGCCTGGAGAAAAGAAGGCTCCGGGGAGACCTTAGAGCAGCCTTAGAGAGCTGTCACCAACCACCTCCTTGCTCTCCACGTGCCTTAGTATGGTTTCCAGGAGAATCTGCTCCATGACCTTGCCAGGCACAGAGGTGAGGCTGACCGGCCTGTAGTTGCCCGGGTCCTCCTTATTCCCCTTTTTAAGAATGGGGGTTATGTTCCCTCTCTTCCAGTCATCGGGGACCTCACCTGACCGCCACGACTTCTCAAATATGATGGCCAGTGGCTTGGCAACTTCATCGGCCAGTTCCCTCAGGACCCGCGGATGGATCTCATCAGGTCCTATGGACTTATGCACCTTCAGGTTCCTCAGATGATCCCAAACCTGCTCTTTGAGTTCAGTGGGCGGTTCTTCATCCTCACAGTCCCTGCCTGTGCCTTCCACGGCTTGGGTGGTGAGACAAGAGCCCTTGTTGGTGAAGACTGAGGCAAAAAAGTCATTGAGTACCTCAGCCTTCTCCATGTCCTGGGTAACCAGGACACCAGTTTCCTTCCGGAAGGGGCCTACATTTTCCTTGGACTTTCTTTTGTCCCCTGCATACCTGTAGAAGCTTTTCTTGTTGCTTTTTATATCCCTGGCCAGATTCAATTCCATCAGGGCTTTAGCTTTCCGATCCCTGGCCACTCTCACAGCCTCTTTGTAGTCCTCCCAGGCTACCTGCCTCCGCTTCCACCCTCTGTAGGCTTCCTTCTTCACTTTCAGTTGGTCCAGGAGCTCCTTGCTCATCCACGCGGGCCTCCTGGCCTTTTTGCCCGACTTGTTCTTCATTGGGATGCACCTCTGCTGAGCTTGGAGGAGGTGCTCCTTGAATGTGGACTAACTTTTCTGAGCCCCTCTTCCCTCCAGGGCCACCTCCCATGGCACTTTACCCATCAGGTCCCTGAAGAGACCGAAGTTCGCCTTCTTGAAGTATAGGGCTAAGAGCTTGCCATGTAGTTTCCTCGCTGCCCCGTGGATCTTGAACTCCACTGCATCGTGGTCGCTGCAGCCAAGGCTGTCCTTCAGTTTCACATCCCCCACCAGCCCCTCCCTGTTGGTGGACAAGGGGTAACGTTTTAAAATGGAAGGAGATAGATTCAGACTACATATAAGGAAAAACATTTTTACAATGAGAGTGGTAGAACACTAGAACAGGTTTCCCAGAGAGATGGTAGAAGCCCCATCCCTGGAAACATTCAAGGCCAGGTTGGATGGGGCTCTAAGCAATCTGATCTAGTTGGAGATGTCCCTTCTCCTTGCAGAGGGGTTGAACTAGATGACCTTTAAAGGTCCTTTCCAACCCAAACTACTCTATGATTCTATGAATCCCCGAAAGAAAAGGTGAACATTTTCCACCAGACAGACTACCTCTGCCTCTGTCTCACCTTCATCTTATGGCAGAGGCTGGTGGAGAGAGCACTGCTGCACCATCCCATGAATGTTGTTGTTCGGACTGGTTTTGCATTTGCTCAAAACGTGGATGGGTGCCCTAAGGCAAATGTGCTGCACATCTCCATTGGCTTCATTCTTAGGGCTTTCCTTCACTTCCAGAGAGGGTTTTGGGGTTTTGGATTCTGAGTGGAGCAATATGTTTCTCCATACCTTTGCATAATGCCTGAGATCACAAAATCACAGAATATAAGGGATATAAGGGACCTCTGGAGGTCATCTGGTTCAACCCTCCTGCTCAGGCAGAGACACCTAGAGCCAGTTGCCAGGACCTTGTTCAGATGAGTTTTGAATATCTCTAAGGACAGGGAGACTCCATTCTGGCAGCCTGTGCCAGTGATCAGTCACCCTCATAGTAAAACTGCGTTCCCTGATGTTCAGATGGCACCTCCTGTTTGTGCCTGTTGCCTCTGGTCCTATCACTGGGCACCACTGAAAAGAGCCTGGCTCCATTTTCTTTGCACCCTCCCTTCAGATATTTATATACATTGGTAAGATCCACTTTGAGCGTTCTCCTGTCTAGGCTAAAAAAATCTTAAATTAAGAGGGAGATGTACTTTATGGTATAGTTTTGTCCTCAGTGAACCCCAGGGTCTTTAGTCAACTCCCTGTTCAATGAGCTCCTTTTTCCAAATACATTTCTTATAGGAAGACTACAACAAGATTATAGGAAAAGGCTGTACAGAGAGTACAGGTACCTAATTTTTAATTCTTTCACACAACTACCTCTTAAAAATAAGTCACATCATACTGCGTTAGGATCCAAAGCCTCTTTTTAAATCTATCCCTTCCTGGTTGCTCATTTGTTTCAAATGAGAATCTAATAGAAGTTTAAGATATTAAAAGGCTAAACGACTAAAACGACGAAGTCCTAAGAAATAGCAAGATGGTTATTTAAAGACAGCTCAGTAAAGGCTGAGACCAAATGCATAGTGGTTAACACAACTACAACAACAGAAAACTAAAAAAAAGCACTCCTCCACAGGGCCAAAGTCATCTTATTTTTAAGTAAAAGCACTCTGTGTCTGCAGTAAGCAGCAGTAAGAAGCAAGATAAAGCAAGCTATTAAATGCATGAAAATATCCTTTGAAATATTTAAGTCAGGTCCCACTGAAAAAAAAAAGCAAACACAAAAGGATGCAAACACTGATGAGTTAAATGTAAAAATACAATACAGCAAGTCATAATAGATTCTGATGAAAAACTTGTGGAAGGTATAAAATCTAACATTAAATCCTTTTCAAACAGATCAGAAAGGGGAGTCTTGCCAGACAACAGGTAGAGTCAATAGATGATCAAAGCGCAAGGGAATGTTAAAGAAGGTAAGACTGTAGCAGAAAAGCTAAATCACTTCCTTGCATCTATATTCACAATGGAGGACCTAGAGGAGGTGCCACTGCCAGAAGCCTTGCTGGAGGATCTACCTTACTGGAGGATCTACCTCAAACTGAAGTGTCATTAGAAAAGATTCTAAAATAGACTAATTAAGTGAATAGTATCGACTTGACAGACCCAGATGGTATTCTTTGAAGTATGAAACAGCTGACCCGTTTAACTGTGGTATGTGTGCTATCTGTTAAAATTGCTTCAACAGGGGAGGAACAGAGGGTGACAAACATAAAGGCAATTTAAAAAAAAATAAAAATTCTAAAATAAATTCCCCAAACTTACAAATAAGAAATCTGGTTTCTATACTGGAAAAAAACTGGTGGAAAATTTAACAGACAACAGGTGGTGCATAGATACAATCACAGCAACATGCGATATGATGAGGAAGAACCAACTTTTGTCTTTTGAAGAAAGAAGTCATATCTTACAAATCTACTAGAATTCTTTAAAGGAGTCATTGTGTGCAAGAACAAGAGTCATCAACTTTCTACAGGCTATTTCAGTCTCCAAAAAGCTTTTGACAAAGCTTTTACCAAAAACTCTGAAGAAAACTTGAGTTGGCATGGAATGAAAGGGAAGTTTATCAAAAGCATAAACAATCATTTAAAAGAGTAGAGTTTAAAAGTAGGAATAAGTGATTGGTAAGTGTAAATGACTGAAGCCATGATTAGAATCCTGTAGGAATTAATGTTAGGATCTACTATTCAATTTATTCAGCAATTGTTAAAAGTGCATGAACAAGATGACAAAGGTTTCTAACAATACTAAGTTATTTGGAGCAGTAAAGATGAATATTGAGAAAAAACCATCACAAATTAATCATCTGATGCCAAGTGGCTGAAAAACAAAATGGTAAATTAAATTCTATGTTTATTAAAATAGAATTATTTGTATGAGGAGAACCTATCCTAATTTCAGATGTATAATGATACGATTTGAACTATGAAAAAAGCTTCGGATGTGAAGTCAATAATTTTTGTGCAAATATCAGCTCAGTAATTATCAAAAAAGCAAATAAAATGCAATAAATTATTAGGAAATAAATGCCCGACAGAAAAAGAAACACCATTATACAATCCATAGCATGCCAATACCTTGATTACCAGGCAATTTCAAAAATGATATAGTTCAACTGAGGAGATGCAGACAAGAGCGAACAAATTTTTATATGAGGAACAAATAAATAGATGAGGACTCTTTGGCCTAGAAAAGACATTAAAGAGGTCTTTAAGAACATGGAATAGCCTGGAGAAAATACAGAGAAAGCCATTATTTCCTGATCCTTATATTATGAGAATTAATGGAATTTAGATGAAATTATGAGGTAGCAGGTTTAAAACAACCAAAAGGAGGTACATTTCCATGGCATGTATTAGTAAACTTTGGAATTAATTCCTATCAGTTGTTGTAAATGTCAACATTTTACATTGTTTTAAAAGTAATTGGACAAATTCATGAAAGTGAAACTCATAAAAGGATATTCAATACAAAGGTATAACCACCAGTTCAGAAATTTAATTTTGAAGATATCTTACTATATGCATATTGTGTTCATGTTTTCTCTTATACCCTTCCTTAGACATCTGTATGGACCTGAGTTCTGGCTGGTTTCTGATTTTATGCAGCACAGCGATTTCTACTTTGTTCTTCTCTTATCTTGTTTGATAATCAGAAACTGTTTATTTCTTACATATTACATGAAGGTAATGGGAAGATGAAAGCATTAAAAAAACAGAAAACAAAAAAGTTAGATAGTGCAAAAAAATTAAGACCAGTACATCAACTTCACTTACAAATACTTTCCAAAATGACCACTTTGACAATTCATTCTGAGTTAGCATATCTTCTGAAGAGCTGAAAACAAACAACACAATCCCTTCAATATTTCAAATTGGTCTCTCTAAAGCAGGATACTTTAAAAAATCAATTTAATCCCATATCTATTTTTCCCCTCTTGTATTGGGTTTGCTTGGCAAGATTGTGGTAAGAGAGGGATTATAGGGGTGGCTTCTGTGAGAAGGTGCCAGAAGCTTCCCCTGTGTCTGATAGAGACAATGCCAGCTGGCTCCAAGACAGACCCACTGCTAGCCAAAGCCAAGCCCATCAGCGACAGTGGTAGTCTATCATAACACATTTAAAGGGAAAAAAGTAGAGGAAAGCAGAAGTTGAGAGAAGAGTGAGAATATGTGAGAGGAACAAGCCTGCAGACACCAAGGTCAGTGAAAAAGGAAGGGGAGGAGGTGCTCCAGGCACCGGAGCAGAGATTCCCCTGCAGCCTGTGGTGCAGCCCATGGTGAAGCAGGCTGTCCCCCTGCAGCCCATGAAGGCCCAAGGAGGAGCAGAGATCCACCTGCAGCCCGTGGAGTACCCCACGCTGGGGCAGGTGGATGCCTGAAGGAGGCTGTGGCCCCATGGAAAGTCTGTACTAGAGCAGGCTCCTGTCAGGACTTGTCACCCCATATGGGACCCATGCTGGAGCAGTTCGTGAAGAACTGCAGCCCATGGGACAGACTTACATTGGAGAAGTTCATAGAGGACTCTCTCCTGTGGGAGTGACCCCATGCTGGAGCAGGGGAAGAGCTTGAGGAGTCCTCCATCTGAGGAAGAAGGAGTGATAGAAATAACGTGTGATGAACTGACTGCAACCTCCATTCCATGTCCCCCTGCGCTGCTGAGGGGGAGGAGGGAGAGAAAATCAGGAGTGAAGTTAAGCCTGGGGAGAACTGAGGGGTAGAGAGAGGGAAGGTATTTTTAAAATTTGGTTTTATTTCTCATTATTCTACTCTGATTTGATTGATAATAAATTAACTTCTCCCCAAGTTGAAACTCTTTTGCCCATGACAGTATTTGATGAGTGATCTCCCTGTCCTTACCTTGATCAATGAGTCTTTCATTTTATTTTCTCTCTCGTGGTCAGCTGAGGAGGGCAGTGACAGGCCGGCTTTGGTGGGCACCTGACATCCAGCCAGGGTCAACTTACCACACCTCTGTAGATTTCTTTTCATGTTCAGGAGCTTCACAGGCAATGTTCAAACGGTTATTGAAGTTCTTTTGATTTAGCTGTTCTTTTCTTTTGCCCTGCCCCCACCACTTTTTCAATATTAACTTTACAATTGCTAAGTAGATTTTCAATCAATATTTAAGTATAGATTCCACACAGCTCTAGGAAACAACAGATTCATAATATTTATTTCTAGCAGGGAAACAAAATAGACTATTTCTGTAGATACACTGAATTTATGACATCCTCAGCAATGATTTTTAGGCTTGCTTTTGTCTTTCTAATAACACATTCTTTTGTCTCTAAAAACTGATTGAGGCTTTGTAAGAGTCTGAACTAGGTCTCCTGAAGCAGAGCTCAAGTCATATCAATGTCTCTATCTGCATCTGATTCAAGAAAATACAGCTTCAGTTCATAGCTCATTCCTTTTACACCTGTCTGCGTCAGATTTCGCTTGTACCTGGATATGACATTGGCTGAACTAACATCCTCTCTTCAGCTCACTTCTTGTTACTTAATGTCAAATACTATTATTATAAAACTATCAGTTGGAAGCTGGGGGAAGGGTTGAAATAGTTTCCAAATGAAGATTTCAGATCACAGCAGACACACACATTTTTCATACTAAGTGTGTTTTGATGTAAAAACCAAGCATTATGGGCAGTTAAGTCCACCTACTCAGGGGAAGAGGTAATTAATTTAATTCTGCATTTCGCAGGGTTCATGTAATGGACATTTCCTAAGCATTTTGAGATGTGTTGGTAAGAGAAGTAAAACTCATACATGTCTAACATGACAGATTCCACCCTTCCTTCGGTAGTTTTGAGGTCTTGTCTGGAATTTATTGCACTAGAAAGACCAATTTCTATTTTTATGCTGACACAATCATTAGTAATAGCACTATATCATCACGTGTCCAGACGTGAATGGATAGAAATTCTCCACTTCTTTTCTATTCAGCTTCTGCATCTAGTAGAATACTATAATTTCTTTGGTATGTATAACCACATGCTTTTTAACTAATTTTCACTGAATGATCATCAGCTCTCTGTCACTTGGGATTTCAGGGTACGGTGGAATGCACCTGACTTAGTTCATGTTTGTAAAGACCTGTGAAAATGAAGAATGCTGTAGATATGCTACTTATATCAATAATACCTGTATTTGACTAGAATCTTCAATTCTAATCTACAGGGACCCTACAGCATAGGCATTCATATAAAACGACACTGAGATTATCTGCATAGGCAAAAATAGCATCTCTGGTAGATTTGCACTCTATCCGAATTTCAGTACCTAGTTTAGTGACTAAATTTTAGGATGGAGCTCAGTCCACCTTATTTAGGCATTTGTTTGACAAGGGGCATAATCTGTAGTCCATTCCTCCTATTGTAAGCACCTAAAGTCTCTTTTCAGGGGAGAAAGAAAGGTCTCTGAAGATTCAATCTTCTCCTAAATATGGATCCTTAACTAGAATATTACCATTACCATTAAACCATCCTTAACTAGAATATTAGAGAATGTGGATTCCAGTGCAGCAGAACTGTTCCAAAGACATCCATACACTAGGGCAGTATTGGTCTTTCGAGCCTTTTATTCACAATAAATGTGTTTTTTAAATTAGACCAATTAGACTTTTATTGGCTCATAAAAAGAAAATGTCACTAATTCCTAAGTACTTTTAGGAGATAGTCTAGTTTACAGTCAGACTGTACGATTACTCCTAACAGTAATCAGGCTTCTCTAGACACCTTCATAAAGACAAAGGACTACACACCTAACTCTGGATTAATATGGAGCTCAAGGCAAGAGATGTCCAGAACAGACACTTCAGAACAAGCACGAGTAACTAAGTTTAGTCTCATAGCATGTTGTCAGCTAATTAAGGAGCCATCTAATGAATTTTGTATAAGGTGTTTGGAAAACAGGTAGACTGGATTGCCATGCAGCTATTACACATGTAATTCCCAGTTTAGGGAAAGTTTGTTTAGGTTATATTCTTTTTTTAGGTGTAGGTGAATTGTCCATTGCTTAAGCAATTGAGCAGTTTTGCTCAAGTCATGTTAGGCACACAGGACTAATTCTGGATATGGTTATCAGCATCTTTTCATCAGAAGAATAAGTAGTTTTCCAAGGTTTTTGGACTTATACCTGAAATGAGTTTAAAATGTTAAGCTGGGAGCTCAAGGAGGAAAAAATTTTAGGGGACCTGATAGGAATTCAGAAAGAGTCTGTTCTACTGATACCTCAATACTCATGCTCAGACTGGTACAGCCTCAGAAACACTGGGAGTGAGTCATATCAGAACCAGGGCAAGAATTATCAGTGTCACAAACGAAGGAAGGTGAGCAAGATGGTGTTTGGTGGATCTAGAGAGTACTGCATGTCATGAAGATGAACATTAATGTTTCAACTTTTGCCTTGTTGTGAAATATTTTCCACTGTTACAAAAAAGACACACACCAGGCAGGATTACATAAAAATAATTGCAGCTTGTCAGATTTATGAAGTCTCCTCTACCCAGAAATGGAAAAATTCCAGCTGGCATAGTGTTTCCAGTTTTGGCAAAGTTGTTTCAAGGAGTTGGACCTTCTGAAAAGAATCTTGAGTAGAGTAATGAGAGTAATGACCAGACATCTAGAAAAGAAAACCTAGGAGGAAACCTTCTCCAAGCAATAGAGGAGCCAACGAGGAGAGGTACTATGTTCTCATCAACAAAGAGGGAGTGGTGGGGAATGTAGAGCTCAAGGGCAGCCTTGGCTGCAGTGACTGTGAAATGGTGGAGTTCAAGATTCTTAGGGCAACGAGGATGGCACATAGCAAGGTCTCTGCCCTGGAATTCAGGAGAGCAGACTTTGGCCTCTTCAGGGATCTGCTGTACCAAGTACCATGGGATAAAGACCTGGAGGGAAGAGAGGCCCAAGAAAGCTGTTCAAGGATCACCTCCTCCAAGCTCAGGAGTGATGCATTCCAACAAAGAGGAAGTCAGCCAAAAATGCCAGGCAGCCTGCATAGATAAACAAGGAGCTCCTGGACCAACTGAAAACCAAAAAGGAAGCCTACAGAGGGTGGAGGCAAGGACAGGTAGCCTGGGAGGAGTACAGAGAGATTGTCTGAGCAGCCAGCAACAGAATTAAATCTGGCAGGAGGTGACAAGGACAACAAGAAAAGATTCTTTAGGTATGTCGGGGATAAAAGGAAGACCAGGGAGAATGTACGCCCTCTCCGGATGGAAACAGGAGACCTGGTTACCCCAGACATGGAGAAGGCTGAGGTAGTCAACAGCTTTTTTGCCTCAGTCTTTACCTGCAAGTGCTCTACCCACATCACCCAAGTTGCAGAAGGCAAAAGCAGGGACTGGGAGAATGAAGGAGTAGAAGTCTCCTCTCACTGTAGGAGAAGATCAGATCGAGACCATCTAAGGAACCTGAAGGTGCACAAGTCCATGTGACTTGATAAGATACATCTGTGGGTCCTCAGGAACTGGCGGATGAAGTTGCCAAGCCACTGTCCATCATATTTGAGAAATCATGGCAGTCTGGTGAGGTTCCCACTGACTGGAAAAGGGGAAATATAACCCTCATTTTTAAAAAAGGAAACAAGGAAATCTTGGGGAACTACAGGCCGGACAGTCTGGCAGGTTGAGAGAGGTGGTTGTCCAGGATAGGAAGGACATGGACCTGTTGGAGGGAGTCCAGAGTTGGGCCACAAAGATGATCAGAGGGTGGGAGCACCTCTTCTATGAGGACAGGATGAGAGAGTTGGGGCTGTTCAGCCTCGAGAAGGCTCCAGGGAGATCTTAGAGCAGCCTTCCAGTACCTAAAGGGAGCCTACAGGAAAAACAGGGAGAAACTCTTTAGCAGTGCCTGTTGTGATAGGACGAGGGGTAATGGTTTTAAAACAGAGGAAGGTAGATTCAGACTGGACATGAGGAACAATGAGGGTGGTGAAATGCTGGAACAGGTTTCCCAGAGAGGTGGTAGATGCCCCATCCCTGGAAACATTCAAGGCCAGGTTGGATGAGGCTCTGAGCAACCTGATCTAGTGGGGGTTGTCCCTTCTCCTTGCAGGGGGATTGGACTAGATAACCTTTAAAGGTCCCTTCCAACCCAAACTATTCTATGATTCTGTGAACAAATTGAATTATTTAGAGCAAATAAGAAAAGCTTTGAGATAGAAAATAATCCTCAAGTATGTGAAAGATTGGGGTACTGACGAAGGAAGTATCCTGTTTTGCACACTGATAGTGAATTACAGAAGAAATAATGGGCTTAGTTCGCAGTAAGAGAGGCTGAGATTAAATTTTAGGATAAACTTTTGACAACAGGAATATTGACACACTGGAACAGTGAGGAAAGTGAAATGTTTCCAATACTGGAGGTCTTTGAGAACAGACTAGAGAAACATCTGGCAAGAATTATATAAATGTAGCCAGTCCTGCCTAGAGGACAAGTTCAATTTCACCACTTTTTGGGGCTATTGCTCCTCTTATCTATAAATAAATTGGATTTATCCATCTATTTTTTAATTGGTTTTTTCTTTGTTTACATAAAGCTATAGGCACCCATTGTTTTCAACTGCAGGTATAGAATCGCTGGTTTTGGCAGTTTGTTTCACGGATTTTTAAAAGACTTGAAAAGGCCTAATGGAAAATAAATGGTTATTAACTCTGTGTATGTAAATCTCTAAAAAAGGAATTATATGAGGAGATACAGAGTGGGATGCAAATAAGACTGAGTTATGTAGTTAATAAAGTATGCTGATTGCCCAACCACCTCTAGCAGACAAAATGCCATCTTTTGTCACCAGTGTCTCCTACCCAGACCATAGCAGTTTTCAAATTTTTTCTATACCTTATCCAGCAGGTTTCTCCTTATCTATCTTACTTATTGTTTATTGTTTCAACATATTTGGTTTCATTGTTGAACACCTAATCAATGCAGAAGGAACCTGTGGAGGACGGTTACCTCACCTGAACACTTTTTTCTTAAGTTTCAGACACAGCAGCCATATTCAAGAATGTGATAGGGAATAAAACATTGCTCTAGGTTAAAACCTTCAAACAGAATTTTCTTCAAGAAGCCCTAGCTTGAAATTGGACTTTGTCAGCAGGAGAGTGGGGAAAGGAGTCTTCAGTATGATACTTTTTTTGCCTGTTTTGTTAATATCCAGCAAAGTCAGATCTAGCTATAATTCTCTGAAGAAGAATTTTACACATATATTCAGTGAAGATTTACTGAAAATTAGTAGCTACATTCTCCATATAGTCCTGCATCTTGTTCTTCTTCCTACATCTCTAATTACTTTTTCTGTAATTGTCACTCTGGGCTGTTACATGTGTAGGTGGGTACCTAAAATGAATGGGTACTGAATGTTCTCAGTGATTCCTCCAGGACTCATGAAAGAAGTATCTGCAAACAAAAATTCAGGTAGACTATTACAAATTCAGACAGTGTCATCAAAATATATGTGTTGAAGGAAGTGGTCTTGTTCCAGGAAACTTGGAATAGGAATATAGGGACTGATAGTTAATTTTGAGGAGAAAAACATGCATGGAATTGGTATTTATTAACAATCTTGAAAGAAAACTAGGAATTGAGATCTGAGGAGACAAATTAGAAATCTGAAATTCCATAGAATCAATTGTCTTCTCTTGTTGCATTTTGGTTACTTCCTGCTGGCTTTATAATGGGCACATTTTGATAAACTCTTCAGGATATTTTACCATCTGTCTGAAGTGTCCTTGGAGGAATCATACAAAGTACAACTTTGTAAACATCTCTTCTTTTCTCAGAAATTCCTCCCTCTGTAATACGACCCAGCAAAGAGCTCTCTGTACAATTAATCATTTCATCCCTACCAGAAAAGTAGAGAATGCTGGTGGCTGTCACAACATGGATACAGAAAAGACGCAAAAAAACCCTTAGTCTTACATTTCTGGTAAGGAATTTTGACTGCTAAAATATATTTGTTTCTGTCATTTCAGAGAATGCACTACCCCCAAAGCTCAACATACAGAAGCTTTAAAATAAACTGATAGAGAAGGAAGAATGAATCTAATTTAATGCACAACAGTTTGGATCTCTGCTTGTTTTTTTTTCTTTGACGCTTCTGGACTTGGCTGAATTTTCCATTTTTTATTTTGCTTAACAATATACTTGACAGCAGTACAACATGAAGTACAGAGTAAATATTCTCTTTGTTCAGTGGTCAAAGATTTTCCACTGCATCCATCTTTTACAACTGCAGCAACATCTCTGCAGTGTATGCATCAATCCATATTCCAACAATCTATAAAGGGTTTTTTTTTTGGTATATTTGAGACACACTAGGCACAAACCACTACATCATAAATAAGTTTTATACGAACAAACTCTGCTTAGATTAGTTTTACTGTTTGAAGTGTGCTTTGGTAAGATAGGACATGGAATTTATAGCTCTATTAGAGAAGATTATTTTTGATGGAGGAATGCAGGGGAAATGGGAAATGGAATTTTAATAACCCACAGCACCTGCATGCTATTTTGTGTACAACAGGGCTGCCACTCCTTAGTCTCATGAAGTTTGGTCTTTCTGTTGAGTCTCTAGGTCTGGGAGGCATGGGAATATTAGAAAGAAACATGTTTTTAACTGAAAATATAAGTTTCTAGTATACTAGAGAAAAGCCTGGAAGTATTATGAAGAAAACCCTGAACATGTGAATATCCCAAGCCAAAATCAAAACAAAACCACAAAATACTAGCTATTTTAAGGAAACTCTAATGTTTTTAAGTCAATCCTTGGATTCTGACTCATTATTTTAAGGTCTTTGCTGTTAATTATGCCAAGAAGGGCAGAATTTCAACTCATAAGAAATAAAAATACATCAAGAATAAATTAATGGCTGCTTAATGGGATAAATTTTATATTGCTTATGTTTGCCTGCAAAGTCAAAGCCTGGGTATTTAGATAATGCAGCCCATTCTCTTGTTTTCCATTTGGGATAGTCTTAGTTCTGTTCCTGGTTATAGGTAAAATTATGTTCATTCACGAAAACTTCATTTCATACTGATCATTATCCACAGTCATTACAGGAGAAGGCAATTCTTTATCCTGTTTATGGAATGGTGTTCTTGTATTTATTTGCTAAGTCATTGTTCGGATTAACACTTTTCCTGCTTACCTAATATGCAAGTAACCTTAACTTTAATCTGCAGTGTACATACTAGGAGTTCTCCTGTTGGCACCACAGAAAGTAACATACATTAGCAGAACAAAGGTGAAGCCTGTAGGACAAATTAATGTTTTAAAATGTTTTAAAATAAATTGGAAGGAGTAATTCAATTTCATACTTCTGATTTCCCTAGCACTCCACTGACTTCCACCCACTTTTAACTTTGGTATGAATATAATAACTTTTCCTTGGAGCAAATTCATAAGGTTATAACTTTCCATTTGAGGTAATGTCATTTTAGAAAGGTGTTTAAATACCCTTTTAGAGAGGGCTCAACTACCAAAGTTTGAACAGCTTAAAAAATCATCACTCCCTCATTTATCTTGCATTTATGTGATAATATGTCCTTTCTATTAAAAGTTAAAAAATAAATCTTTAAAGGATTATATTTTAAAATTGTAATAAAAATAATTGCTTATGTCATCACACAGAAGGGGATAACTGGGTCCATTCTTACATCCTTTTATGCCCAAACTGGAATATTCATGTTCTTTGTCAAGAAACTAAAAATAATTCACAGTTGCTGCATGGAAGGTGATTGATGATTTGTTCCTAACTGAGAATTGACAGGTTTAGATCCAAATAAATTTGCAGCCTCACCATTAGATGGTAAAAACCTGTTACACACATGTAACACATAATGATGCTCCTGACCCAAAGCTGTGCCTGTCTCACCAAGAAAAGCAGGTGCCATTAGAAAAAACATGCAGGTATTACTTTAGGCAGGTGTATATTTTTTCCATGTGGAATCCTAAATCAAACAAGTCTGTCTTCCTTGCAAAGGGTTTATTATCAGACAGAAGAAGTGCCTTTGATTTATGTGAGTTTTTGTGAAAAGATATGACCTTTCTTTAGGCCAGCAGATGCATGCAAAGTCAGATCAGTATAGCTCTGCTTGCATTAACTAGAAAATGAGCAAAGGTAGAAAATTGGACTGTTTCTCTCTGAATGAATATTTTGCAGTATTGTGTAAATATAAAGCCACTGCTGTATTTCCACTGCAAGAGCTTTAGCACCCGTTAAAGCTGTGCTTAATTTACAAGCTACAAATATACTGTATCAGATGTTATTAACATAATCAAAAAAAAAAGAAAGAAAAATTATTATGGAAGCATGGTATGCTCACAAAGTGCTCTGGACTCAAGTGACTTCCAGCCTAACAAATAATTATGTTAATAATATAATATTTTAAGTGATCAAGACTGTGTCTCATCTAGTCAATTATCCCTTCCCTAACAACGTCCAGACTTCAAAGTAATTAAATGTGGTATAAAATGCTGCTCATTGAAGATTTCTTTCAAATTCCTAGAGCTAGATATCTGCTTAAATCACAAACACAAGGATTATTTTTTAGTTTTAGTATAAGCAGACTCTTACATGGGCTTTGAATCACCTCTTCAACTTTTCCTTGTCACCCCGCTAGCACAGATTGCTGTTTCTGCAGCACGGCTGGCAGAAGGGATGTGTGTCTATACTCTTCTAAGATTGCTAAGATTGTCCTAATGCAAATCCACCTTCATTGGTGATGCCAGCTTGTGTGCTCATCTGTGAATGAGAGTACCTGATACCCAGTCCATACTCCATTCTGCTGTCTCTGCTGTACAGTTATCTCCAACAGATGCTTCAACCCTGGCTCTGAGGACTCAATAGCATTCTATAGCAAAAAGTTCTACATTCAAATTATGCATCAATTGAAAGCCCACTACTTTTCATCAGTATGCTGAGAAGGACATGCAGTTTTTGAAAAAATATGCATCCCCTCCTCAAGACAAATCAGCATTCCTGACAGAAATTATTGCATAAACAGCTACAGTTAAAATGAACTTTAGTTTATCCTACAAGTTTCACTGTGCAGGCAGGATTTTCTTCTGAGGTCAGCAATGTTTTATACATTTTTTAACATGAAGCTATGGCAGAGGGACTAGGTTCAATCTTTCAGGGTATTTACAAAACGTCTGCTTTTATAGCTGTAGAGTGAGCATGTGTAAGCTGCAGTGTCTCTCAGAATTGCACACTTAAAACCTGAGTATTAGCTGGTTCAGATTTTACTGGTCTATATTATCTAATCAAGCAATTAATCATATGTTTGCAGCAGTGTTCAGGGATCACATTGGAAATTATACAGGAGCATGCTGGTCATTGCCTACGTCCTACTTTGAGCAAGTGCTGGAAGAGAAGTAGCTTTCTGCTACTGGTCAGAACAAAGCCTCCTCTCACCCTTCCTGACACTCTGCCTCTGTTTATTAATCTCTTCTTCCACTTCAGAGAATTTATTGGAGTCGCCATCTCTGATCATAACCAAAATCTACTCAGTCGTTCATGCTATCCTTCCCTCCATGAAATGCTTGTATTCCATCCACCTACAGAGTTTGCTACCTGGGCACAACAGTCTCCTGAGCTGCATCAGAGCACACATACTACTTCTGACCCTGCTGCTGGTCCTTTCCTGCTCTAATCAGCCAGCAGGAGAGACCAGACACAGTTTGCACTGACAGCTGGTGGATCACTTGCTGACTGGCTTCACCACCACAGGTGGGAGAAGCTTTGCTTCCTTTAGCTCAAGGAGTTGGAAAGCAGCTGTTTCTTGCTCCACGGAGTGGTGCGGCAGGAGGACAGATGGCAACAGCCTTTGTAGGGCTCTTCTATCTATGAGTATGCCTAAGATGCATTACTTTATTTCTTGTCAGAGCATTCAACAAGACTAGTTTTTATTGAAATATAGACCAGAATTTTTCTTTACTTTTTTTTTTTTAGTCTGGCATTTTAATGTATATTTAATTGAATATGCAGGGTGAAATATTTTGTTTTCTGGACTTGTAAATTGCGATGTTAATATAATAGACAGTCCTTGTAATTGACCTCCGTAAGGACCTTAACAGGACTTGCATTTTTTCCTTTTGACAGAGGCACTCCCTTCCCACAAAATGTTAAGCTGAATAATATTATTTTGATAAGAGCTAATAATTGGTTTTGTTTTTTTTTTATTTAGACAAGATGCACTCATGAAATTTTTATAGCCCACCCATAATTGTTGCAGATGAAAGATCATCATCCAATGCATGACATGCACGTTGAGGACACAGAGTTTTAATTTACAAAAGCACACTCTCACTACCTTATATTTCAAGACCAGGCAGACATGTAACAGCAATGGAAGCAGGAACATCCAGTTCTTCAAATCTAGTTATTGTCTTGCCCTTCATAGGACATCACAGGGACTAAGTTTGGTTCTCATAAAAGGTGTCAGTTTTCTTTATAAATAGGACTTGCCATTTCACTCATCACTGATTTTCAACCAGATGGCAAAAAAAAGGCTAGAATATAGCAAAAATTAAATGTTTACAGCAGGCAGTAATGTAAGCAATATATATTGTTAACAACTCAAGGTCTGTTTTTGTTGGATGGACTGTAACGTGTTTCTTTCATGTAGTAGTAAGGTTAAAACACATCCAGAAAGTCCATTCCTTTTGTAAAAATATATGCATTAAGGCAAATAATTCAGCTAAAGCTAAAGTTGTATAACTCAACAGAATAAAAATTAGAGTTAGTTGTCTCTGCAGTGGGAAAGCACTAGCAAAGCAAAACCAAATTTGCGATAGAGAAAACTGGTCATTAAGGGAGACAACGCAAAAATGATAAAGATTGTTTCCCTTGTTTTGGATTCTGAAAGATCAAAGATGATTTGTCATTGCTTTATTGTATTCTCTGTAAAATAGAATGAAAACAAATTGTAACAGAATGAGCTTTGTCCCTCTGAAAAGGGACACTCAGCTCAGGTAGCTGTAACATTATCTCTTGAAGACAGATTTTGCAGGTCAGTAACTTCAAAGCCACTATTGCCCCATCATGATTAATTACTGTTGTCTTGTGTCAATCAAGACTCACTAAAATGCAATTTGAACTAATCTATGTGAATCATTTATGTTTTTAATTTCACAGGTTACTATAAAATAAAATGTTTGGAATATGAGAAGACAAGTCACATTGTAATATAATCACTAAAGGTGTAGCTTCATGATAAACCTGTCTCAGGTAAGGTTCCCACTCTGCTGTGCTTTACTCTGCCTTCATGATGAGCCAGTTGTGCTCCAGAAGCTACATTATGGCTGATGCTAAGCTAAATACTAAGCCAAAGCTAATATTTTTATTCCTGGGGAAAGCTTAGCCTGAGGTCACAGCAGGCAGAGGCAACTCTTTTACTAGCTGTCAGATCAGCTTGCTTATAGCTGGGCAGCCTGGGGCATGGGCGGAGTGAAGAGCTATATTTATAATTGTATATCAGCCCCATGTTAATGAGCTCTCCAAATGGCGAGAAGTGTATGCAACATTTCACTGTTTTCTATGAATGACTAAAATTTTCCAGTAGATTTTTGTCTTGCTTTTAAATAAATAATGTATACATTGAAATTAGAAATTATATAATTGATTCTTAATAAATTGCTTAAAAAAATTCCATTTTTTGAGAGGCATAAGGGATTTATTTTGTTTTCTTCTTTGTCAGCATTAAATTTTCTAAGAAACCATGCAATTCCACTCCAACAATTTTCAGAAAGTTCATAATTTCCCATGGAGTTAGATCAAAGTTAGTGCTTCCTCCTGCAGGTGATAGAGGAGCCGACGAGGAGGGGTGCCATGCTTGACCTTGTGCTCACCAACAGAGAGGGGCTGGTGGGGGATGTGAAACTGAAGGACAGCCTGGGCTGCAGCGACCACGACGCGGTGGAGTTCAAGATCCACGGGGCAGCGAGGA
>JAAGAY010132872.1:0-69973 GCA_011801015.1 Ardeotis arabs | reverse complement strand
GGCTGTCACCAACCACCTCCTTGCTCTCCATGTGCCTTAGCATGGTTTCCAGGAGAATCTGCTTCATCACCTTGCCAGGCACAGAGGTGAGGCTGACTGGCCTGTAGTTGCCCGGGTCCTCCTTATTCCCCTATCATCTACCAGATCTTACTACCAGATCCAATACACTTGTCAAGAGAACATTTCTCCTGCATGGCAACAGGACTGGTGAGTCATTTATTAGAGTAGTGTGTCATAAGGCATTTCTTGGGATAATACAATTATGGATTTGTATCAATAATAATTTCATTATCATTTATTGTTTCATCTCCTAAGAGGAATATCTTTCTGTTTGATGTGCTCTCAAAATGCCTTAATAAAGGAAATACATTATTTTTGGTGCAGACTGTATTGTCCCTAAATGCTCTTCATTTGGATTATTCTTTAATTTCAATAGTAGTTCATATAGAATTAATCCTTTTTCACGACCAAGTTGAAAAGGTATCAAAAAGAAGTAGCAACAGTAACAGAAGTACATCAAGATCTACGCAGATTATCTTCATGTTGAGTTATGAAGGTGAAAGAAGAATGTCCTTTTCTATTAGCTTTACTTATTGCGTTTGCTACCAAGTGGAGAAAAATCAGAGCTCCCACACTGGACAGATGGCTCCCAGAAGTATGGAAAAAATGACTAGTCTTAGGAATGGCTCATACACCAAATATTTGTACACTCGGCTTCCTTTCATTCTGTACTTTCAGAACACCAGTTGCTCTAAATATTCACCCTCTTTTTTCTCCTCTTGCTTTTTAATGGAATTCATCACCATGTGCTAAATTCAGAGTGTGCCAAAAAGGTACTTCCTCGATTAGAGTGAGAAAAGGAGAAAAAAGGTAAGTCAGTGGATCAAACCATTGAT
Source organism: Ardeotis arabs (assembly GCA_011801015.1). Classification (NCBI taxonomy): domain Eukaryota; kingdom Metazoa; phylum Chordata; class Aves; order Otidiformes; family Otididae; genus Ardeotis; species Ardeotis arabs. Next base: position 69,077 of record JAAGAY010132872.1, on the reverse strand, counting down.
CAGAAGGACAAAACTCCCTTTCACGTCAAGAAGCAGGAGGTTGTCAACCTGAATGGTGCCAACCATGCACAACGGAGCAGGAGTGGGAACAGCTCTTAGCAAGATCACTGGGCACTGGATCAGTGTGCCTCCGTGCATTGCTCCAGGTTGGTCGGCTAGGACTGGCTGGCATATAAAGCTTCAGAACAGCTCAGTACATCTGTGTGACTGCAATGATAGCAGTGATTCCAGCAGAGGACATAACCCATAAATTACTGCTGCATCCAGATGCTTAAGTTCCAAAGCAGCTCTAAGGTGCTTCTGTGTGGGAACAGGTGACAAGAATGTGTCTGTGCAGGTTGAGAAATTAATATGAACCACATTCCCTCCTCAAGTTGCTGTCCTTCCTTTTTTATAGATGGAGGGAAAAAAGGAAAAAGTGTCAGATTTAAGACACAGATTTCACTTTGTGGCACTTTAAGTTTGAGCTACATCATCTGTAACAAAAATGGAACAAGAATTCTCAACAACACTGACAAAAAAAAAATCCCAGCTCTGCCAGAGACATGGTCTGAAACTGTGCCAAAGATTTCAGGCTGGCAAATCAGCAAAGGAGCCAGATAAATCAGAATGAGTGTAACAGACCTCGTCTATTTCAGCACAGCTTAGCCTCTTTACTATGTCATTGTCATCAATACCCCAAAATACTTAGTTGCAGGAATAAAAGTGTCTGGCTAATAAAGCAGAGCTATTAAGGAAAAAAAAAAGTAAAGGAAAGGAAAGTGAGAAGTGTGGCCATAACTGTGTAATAATAACACAACTGAACTATTCAGAGGAAAGGAAAAATGTTTTGTATACTGAAAGGAGAAAAAAATTCGTCCCTATTGTGTAAAATAATTCAGTTTCCTGGTTTTGATTTACATTTACTTGTAACAGCTGCTTACAGGTCAGGTAACATTAGCATTCAAAAAGCAGCCCTAATGAAAGCAGCCATGCAGCTAATATTGGTGTTAATTCTATTTCATGCTCTTGGACTCAACTGCAGAGGGAATTGTTTAAAATGGAAATGCCTTGAAAACACACTCGACAAAACGCAGAAATGCCCACAATTTGCCATCAAAGCAAAACTCTGGAATATATTTCTTCCCCCTAAAAACATGCGGTATGTACAGTATATAAACCTCCATCAAAGACAAGCCTGGTCCTTACTGCTGCAGAAAGTCTGGGCACAGCTGAGGCATTATATCTCAGCATTGTGGGAAATGTGCCATTTAGAGCACTCTTGTGCAGAACCTGCAAACATCTGCCGGTTCCTCGGTGCAGGGCAAGAGCTGGATGACTCAGGGGAAACGGTGCAAGCTGAGACTATGGTCAAGAAGCCTGCACATCAGTTGGCCCACACACTGTGTAGAGAAGGCAACAGCCTTTTTTTCCTCCTCTGCAGCCTGGTACTCAAGATGTGATTGTGTGTCCTGCTTTTACCCTTTGCCCAAATGCATGCACGTGTCTCATCATCCAACTTGTGTGCTCTTGAGTATCAAAATAAAAAATTTAAAACAGAACACCTTCTGGAAATAGACCTGCTTGGTGTAAGATGTGTGGAAACTAAAAGCATATGTGATTTCATAAAGTGACAACACTAAGAGAGGACTGGAATAAAAAAAACCCCACAACCTGAGATCAAAATGGTACCATGGGGTACCAATGAGGGGTCAAATGAGTACAGACTGGAAAAATACTGTCATATTATTTTCTTGCCTTGTTCTTATACTATTCCTTGGGCATCTCTGTTGGACACTGCCAGAGGTAGACTAAAAGGCCGACCTTTTGGCTGGATCATGACAGGCAGTTCATCATATTATGTTCACCCGTTGGACTTTAAAGATGTGTATCAAGGGCACAATCACCTTTTGAAGGACATGACATAACATTTTAAGTAGCTTTCAGATAACATACCCATTTTTTTAACAAACCCTTATGATCACAGAGAAAGGTCTCATCAGTCTGTCCTATACAGCCATTACTATATCCTTTAATCCCATATCCAGGCTGTGGATTGTCAATGAGACTATCCGCTGAAAGCTTGTTGGCTACAATTTCTGTCAGAGGAACAAGACCAACACTATCGTTTTGTGCATGGAGGGAAGGCACTGGGGCCAGTAGGGAGGCAAGACCTTTTGAGGGGTTTGTAAGACTTGTTCTAACAGCTTGGATGTGCAAGGTTGCCCCTTCATCTCAGCACCACACTGTTCCATAAGGAGTGGTTTGCTTCCCACACTTGCATGAGCTTCCAGTGCCTTGGCACCTCTGTCACAGCTGGGCAAAGTGGGCAGACAAGAGCAGGAGACAAAAATGGACAACAAAAAATTGACATCAAAGGAATGAAACTCAGTTCAGTTAAATACCTGTCAGGATGTTCTTAACTTGTGTTCAAGGTAAGAGCATGAGCTACTTGCCATAGTAGTGTTGCAAGCAAGGTAATGAGGGGAATGAAATTAAATTAAGATGTGGTCAACACCATCAAAAACAGAAAACTCAACTAATTTATGTAAAATCCTCCCAAGCAAGGACTGTTTTTCTATAGGTAAACACCGTCAATAAGTCAGTGCTGCACTTTTTTTAACAAGATACGCTTCCCAAAACACCAGTTGTTTTGACAGATGACTGTACCACTGGACAGTGTTTAGAAAATAAATATTATTTGACCTGCTTTTATCTAAGTCAGTAGTGCCCCCTTATACATTGCAGTCTTTGCAACTACAGTGGAGCTACCAAACGTTAAATTGCCTTAAGCTGTTTTTACACAGGTACTGTATACTTCAGCAGTAGTTTTCCAGTTAGTGTGGTTAAATCTCCTCTCTGGACTACAAGAGTTAAGCTAACAGTGTCCCCTTGCTCAGACTAGATGGGTCTACTTGGGGGTGCATGCAAAGCTAGAGTGTGAATATTCACATGCATTTCTTCTCCATCTCTGCAAAGAAGAGAACAAGCAACCAATTTCCAAGCTGAAACAAGATACCCTCCTAGACACCTAGTTGAAAGCTTTTGAGGCCCTTGGAAAAACAGATAACTGGAACCCCCAAGTAACTGAGGGCATGTCTGCTTTGCACATTAGAGCCTGGTGCCAGCAGCAACGATGCAGTATGGATCAGGTCTAGAAGCTGGAAGCCTAGGAGACCTGGACTGAGAAGCAATGTAGCCACTGGACTGTGGTGCGCCAGTTCCCTCATGAACTGGTAGACTGGGCTTTGATTTTTCTCCATTTAGATTGAAGAAGCAAGTCTAATCTGAACTCAACTCTCTGTGGCCATAAAAGGGATATTTCAGTAAGGAAGTGCATTAATGGATTTTGAGATTACTTTATTAGTGACTTCTCAGTAAAGATGGACAGAAATCATTATAGGATGCAGTAAGATATGTGTAATGAATAATGCTGTCTTCCAAAAAACCAGGATTGTTGTGCTAAGGAGAATACTTGTCATCAGGAAGCTAAATAGGTTTGGTGGGGACTTAATGAAGAGGAAGCCATCAGATCCTGGTAGAAATTAGTGCTATATGTAATATTTGGGAAGCTTTATTTTTCTGCTGTGAGGTTGAACTCATTTATATTGATTTTAACTGCATTCCTCCAGCTGAAGTGGGGTCTGAGGCCTCATCTAGCTCTGCTAGAGATGATAACTCAGGTGCCCCACTAGAAGGTGTGGCCTTCCAAGCATTTTTCTTTATGTGACAGTGTTAGATTTTGACTAATGGCTTCATGTAACAGAAAAGTCATTGCAGTGTAGCAAAATCAGGCCCTTTTTGTTATTCTTGGCATCCAGCAATGACTGCACTTCCAAAGTGAGGTCACTTATTTTTTACCTGAGCTCATCAGTATCTTAAAAATCCTTTCATAACTGTCTTGCAAGACAGACTACCTGGAGCTCAGTTTTGATCTAACACCAAGTTTGCACTAGCACAATCACAGTGACATTGGCAGAATTAGGCCTGCTTTACACCTGTAGAGATGAAAGATGAATTATGACCTCACTGTCCTTTGCTGGTGGAATGGGAAGATGACACAATAATTTCTATGTAGAAGAGCACACTTGTTCACACGAAGTTCCCTTGTCTTCTTCTGTCTCAGTGATTTTCAGCTTATGATCTGTAACTCGTGGTAGGAGTCCATGGACTTCTCAGAGGACTGCAGAGGCAGAAGAAGCAAGGCTATTGCCAGTGGGCCTATATCTGCTCTCATAAGTTCACTGGAAAATGTTAAAACTGATAAAAGAAAAGTGTTTTATATGCCCTCCTTGTAGCAATGTCCTGCATCTTACTGAACTCAGGTAGAAAGCAAGACTGAACCCTAATTTCCTGTCCTAAATCATAGCAGCAGACGTGGACAGCACCCAGCGGGACAGTATGTATATGTGGAATTAATAAAATAGCAAATATTTGTGTGAAAAAATAGAACAAACTTTCCCTGGCAGCCTCAGCTGTTAGGAGGTACAGCAGGTAGTGAGGTGCGCATTGCCATCTTGTGGCGCCGGGGAAGATCGTCCGGGCTGCTCAGGAAGGGTCATCTATCCATCCATCCGTCCATCCATCCGTTCATCCGTCCATCCATCCGTTCTTCCATCCATCCATCCATCCATCCATCCCTACACAAACCCACTCCTGCCCTAAAGGACTGCGCTCTGCTACTGCTTGTTTCCTGCTCCTACATTATGTCACTTTGGCAGTGTAAGTTATTCTTGTTGTACGTCTCAGAAAACAAGTCCAGCATCAGCCGGCAGTGAGGAACGTTTTGGACAAAATGTTCAGCAAAGTTGGGATACTCGCTGGATAAATTAAACAACATTTTCCCCTGTGCACACCTACAGAGTCTTTTGGTGGGAGAACTTTCTTCTTATGTTATTTTGTGAGTTTGCAAGTTGAACTGTTTTGGCGAAAGTTTGTTTGTGTTATTAGTAACTACAAAAGCAAGGACCAGCACAGGAGATGTTGACCATAAAGTTTTTGAAACGATCTTCCATGTGAAGCTAGATCTGGAATTTGAAAGATAATTGGTTTATTAAGGAAAACTTGCATGAGAAAACACATGCTTTCACATTCACAAGCACCCTGCTTTCTGAATCCCCATTTGATCTTGTTCATATGAAACAAACCCATTCACAACATTTCAGTCAGAAAAAGAGCACATTAGTTTGTACAGAACAACAAAAGGCCCAAACCTGCACCCCACATTTGAACTTGGCATTTTGGGAGGCTTCGTAAGGTTTGAATATTTTGGTGCTGGCATTTATATTCACTTCCCTTTTCTTTGGTGTCATGCAAACTGGAAGCATTGACACGGCTAAAAAACCCCGTTCTTTGATACTTCCACATGGTCCACATGAAGTAGACTGGAATTTCCCATTAAAAAATCAGTGTTTTGATGCTTCTCATTTGCTGCTTCAAACAATGGCTAGCATATTAGTTTTGCTTAGTGTACTTTACTTTGCAGTTTGTTGTACAAGTATAGACTACCATTTGCAGGAACGAGACTCACATAAACACTTGAACCTGGGTACAAGCCTGATTGGTACCTTCCACATGGTTACCATGCAGCTACCAAACAAGTAAACATGGCAATACGTCAATTTTTAGAAAATGCTGGAAGTTATGATTATTTATTTTTTTTCCACTAAATAGACTGGGAAATAAATCTTCGAGACCTGTGAGTTAGTTGCCCAAGGACACGAAGTGGAACTCTCTGGTGGAGCTCAGAGGTTCACTTTATTCTCCTGAATAGAGTTGCATCAGAACAGCCTTGGAGATAATTACACGTGAATGCATAAGTTGCATATTTCAAGGACACACTTTCTTCAAAGTACTGGAGAGGGCAGCAAGTTTCTTTACCTTGGAGCTTATTTGAAGTCACCCTGACACTTTTCTATTTTCTGGGAACACAGAAGTAGTGAGGTACTTTTGAATAAAAACAGAAACTTATCCCTTCAGTACCAGTGAAGCATTTGGAGTAGACTTGTTTCCTTTTTTTTTTTTTTAAAATCTTTTCAGATTTCACTCAGCTAGTTGTTTATCAGTCCAATAGCTTGTTACAGGTTTTAAAAAAATTCAAAATGGCAAGCCTTGCATCAGGGATTCAAGCCAAGAACAGCTTAGAAAGTATCAGTCCCAAGTACACTCCGCTTCTCTTGTTTCAATTATCTAGGAATCAGAGACATGCAACAAAGAACAGGAAAGGAAACCTTTTATCTGTGAGACAGGCCCAAGTGACACACAACTCCAAATTAATAAAGAACACAGGTTTACAGACAATTTGCTAGAACCATGCAGTGAGCTGATTTGAAACATATTTTTGAAACATATTTTTGAAACATATTTTTGCTTTCTTTACATTTAAAGTATTTTTCCTAGGAAACAGACATAAATATTGAGCTTGGTCTTTGCCACAGTGACTTCATCTTTCTGGCTTAATTCTTCAAAGAGCTTAACAATCATTGTTAAGCAAAAAATCATTGCGAGCGTTTAATGTAAACTGTGGGTAGCTTCCTCTTCTCCTTTGTCTATAAATGTTGATTTTTTTCATAGGTACCAACTGATCTTTCTATTGGCTTTCTTTTACAGGTTTTATCTGAAGGTAAATTTAGTGAACTTGGCTTATAGGCTGTTATGAAGAGATAAAATGCCATGTGAAGCCTGGACATTTCAAAACCAGTGGGAGATGGAGCTGGCTTGTCCCTATCTCTGTGTAATCTCAGCATTTGGTGTTCATTACTGCATCCAAGAGACTGTTTGATCTGGGATATACAGTCTGCATTGCCTGAACTGTGCTGCCTGGAAGGAAACAGGCTCAGGCTGGGAAATTGTTCACGTAGTACCTCTGAGTGCCATGTAGGAGGCAGGTGCTGAAATACAACTGAGAATCTGGGTGTAACTCATAAAAGCTACAACCTCAGTTACCACTGCAGAGCTGAATAATGAGACATGGATCCAGCCACAGAAGTGACTTGGTCATGTGATTTTCAGTGTGTTTTGATGTGACATAAAAAATTATTTGGAAATTCACAAATCATCATTCAGAATCCTAAAGCTTTCACCTGTAATCTACCTATGTAGATGGACAAGAGTTTATAAATCTTATTTAAAGTGTTCAAAAGCTATTTTAGATCCTTTAGCATCAGAAATGCTCTTAAAGTAGACTGATATTTATAAAAGTAATCAGATTCATCTCTCTCACAATGTTGTATATGGGACAGGTGGATAGAGTTGCCCTTTCTGCTCTGTAACACATTTCTAAGCAGAAAACTTTGCTGCTTCTTTATTTCTGTAGCATGTTATGTCTGTAATGCTATTACTACCTCACGTAATATGCCTATATGTGGGTTTTTTATATAGGCACTTAAAACTAACATAATCAATTTATGAATATACCAAATATTTCAAAATTTTATGCGCTTGTATGTCTGTAGGTATACACAAATTTCTTAGGTATTCAATTGTCTTATAAGCTTTGGAGACTGTATGACTTTTAGAGGCATACATCATTATTTATTTAGTTAGGATTCTTTAATTAAAACTAATTGTTGCTCCAAGGTCAAAACTTCAATGTTAGTGAATATTTGACAAAAAGTTAGATTTGCTGCATGGTAAACGTATTTCCACATCTGAGAACAAGGATATTGGGAAGGATAGAGAGAGGTGGATTCTTTCCAGAAAAATGGAAAAACAAAAGATATGTGAATTCCAGCATCTCTCTTCAGAAAAACTGAAACCATGACCCAATGGGAAAAAAAGTTGAAAGACCCTTTTGGACATTTGCCCTGTTTATACCTGCCACCAGTTGCTGACCTTGTAGGAAAGGCTCAGGAGCTTTTTATCTCCCCTGACACAAGGAGTTCATTACTTGAGAGACAGCTGGGTAGCCCAAACTCAGTAAATTCCCAGATGTTCAGAAAATGATCCATTTCTACACTAGTGTCAGGACTAGAACAAATACAAAGTTGGGGAGGCTTGCTGGGGATTTTAGGCTCTTTGCTCAACCTACCAAAGGAGTTGGTGCAGCAGGAATCACCTGTGCAAATTCTGACACCTCTACCACATTTCCTACATGCTCTGATACACCTTCCTCCCCTCCCCACCATCCCCCATCTCCATCAGTAAACACTTTCAATATGTGTTTCACACACCCTTTCACTAACAAATACCTTCCTTTTAATTGATGATTTTTATGAGTCATACACAGGATCCTCCCCATGGTGCTCAGCATAGGCCCTCTGACTTCAGTTATTGAGGCAGTGATTCTAGGAGCCCTTGCATCTAAAGTCTCTACTGACTGCCCATTTTAGTTGAGAAGTGATGAGGTGACTGAACCTTTCTGTTTCCATGGCCTGCTGAGGTAAAAAGCAGGTGGACTGCTGCCTGAGACTGGTGACTGTCTGAAAAAGTGTTGCACAGTGATGCCTTCTAGGAGCTGAAGTGTAGACAGGTCTGAACCATCGCTGTAGGATCAGCTCATCTCTACATCTAGTTCAGCCACAATCTTCTACTCAGGGCATATTCCTAGAGGGCAGCAGAAGAATCTGCTGTCTCATCCTATGTGGTTTACCAGCACCAAACATCACACATCCAGAAATCAAAATCTGGCCCTATACTTGGAAAGTCTGTGTTCTAGGGCAAGCAATGACCATTCTGAGTTTCTTCATCACATCCATATCTATGGCAGCTCTTAATGCTGCTTGAGCATCTTTGTGGCAAAATGATAGAGCTAAATGAAGAAGCAGTTCCAGTTGTGGAAAAGAGAATGAGCTGATGGACAACTTGTTAGTCTCGTTTCTGCTGGACGTTTGTTTTAAATAATGGCAAAAAAATCAGTGGGAATGTTAATGATAGGTTGCCAATGAAGGAAAGGTCCTGGTAGCTGCGGATAAGGAATCACAGTGGTGAAGTCATTGTCCTCTCCTTCTGCAGTTGCTCAGCATGTCCTTATTTGCAAAATCACATGGCCTTCTTCACAGAGAGCTTTATATGGGAGATGGAAAGAAACAGTTCCTGGAAAGTATCCAGGAGGGTCTTAGGGACTATGGGAAACAGAGGCGGGAGAAGTTCATATCAGGGATATGAATATTGTCTGAAAGATGTTACAGGAATCCAGGTGACTCTTCAGTTCGCTACACTGCCAGAAACATTTGGCATAGGTAGCAACTGGCATTTCTTGGATGCTCTTCCACTCTCTGAAGTCTGTGCAAGTGCTCTGGAAATCTTGTGAGAATGAGCTAATATGAGACTCATAGTCTGTTGCAGTCTGGACAGGAAATGTTCTTGCAGTGTTTTGGCTTCACTCGTTGTGCCCAGATGACACGCAGGAATGTGTGAAAATGAAAAATGATAGAGTAGAGGTAGGAATAAACATGTTAATGAATGACAGTATTTTGTGTCTTAGAAGGTTTTTGTATCTTAGAAAGAACCTTTGCTCAGATTTGGATGAAGGAACATAAGAAAAACATATCGAATTGTTCCCACATTGTTGGCTTATATTCACTTGCCCCTGCAAGGCTGGAGCTGTGAGCGAAGAGAGATCCCTTTAAAAATGGGAAAGGCCTCTGAAAACAGACAAATAAGCCAAGGAAGCAAATATGCCGCAAAACAAGCAATGTCTTGAAGTCACTCCTGTGGTCAGCCCACGCTTTCAGCTACCTTTCAACATGAATTCCTCATTGCAAACTTTGTCAGTTTGATCAAATAAGCTTTCAGTTGCTATTTAAGGCAGCATACCATGCCTCTGCAGCATGGAAAAAACATGAGAGATTTTGAGAGAATAAGCTTTCTCTTCCTTCTTGGACCCCTCTGCAAAGATTTCAAGCTTAAGGTAATCTTCCCAGCATTAGTCACTGAGAATTAGTATGTCCTCCCCAGCTGTTGCTTCTAGATGCTGGGCCAGACTGTAAAAACTAAATAGACTTCAGTGGAATGCCTAAAATTCATTTTCTCCCTCAGATGCTTTCATCTCACTCATTTCATTGTGTTTACAGGCTAGCAGGTTTCCTGAGGGCAGCCATGATTTACATTTACAGTTCCCTGGCCAGTCTGATTCTGAGGAAAAGTTATAACACCTGTAATGTAATACTGTTTTCGAAAAGAGTGAAAAATGTCGCGGTCTGAAGAGGAAGCCTCTAAACTGCAATAATCACAGTATATCACATGTCTCTGCACCCCATTGCGGCAGCCAAGGTTGCTATTACTTCAAAACAGTTTCAACTCCCTTTCCTCGTCTCCACCCACTGGTTTTAAAGAAACCAAACCTGTCTGGTCATGCTGGAGATTTGGCTTTAGAATATCTCTAGGATCTCTCTTGGGTGAATCAGGGCTGTAAATAAACTTGTACTGGTAAGTAAGAAAAAAGAAACAGGCCCAAGAATTCTGAATATCCACTTGGAATTTCAGATAGTGATATAAATATTTTTATTTGGGGATGTTCTGTCCTCATCAATGGCAAAGCACCTTTCAGCCTTCTAAGAAGGTATTTGGTGATAATAGTTCAAGCCCGTAAGGATAGAAATAGAAATTAATGTATTGTAGACACACTTTGAAATTCACATATTATGTTATTGCAGATCTGACTGTTCTCACTGCTTACTGTACCCTCACTGAGTGCTTCAGAATCACAGGCAACATTGCAAGGTTTCTTAATAAAATGCCATTTAGCTTCTATTGGACAAAAGAGATGGTTCTAAAACCAGTAAGCTGGCATATTACTTTGATCCTCCACCCATGCTATTTTTCCGAGTAACTCTGAAACTAACTTTCCATATCAAGCTTTAGGGTCATTTAGATTTAGCAGGAGGTTGAACTAGATGGCCTCCTGAGGTTCCTTCCAGCCTGAATTACTCTGTCACTTCAAAGTCTTGGTATATTTTGTGGCACAAGAAGCCAAGGCCAGTAAGGAAAACACCTGGATGTGTTACTTGGCTCTCTGCTTGTGTGAGTGTGCATCTATGCATGAGACACTGAAAAAATCACATCATTTGCCCTTTGTGTCTGCTGTAAAATACTGGGAATGAGAGTTGTGACGTACAAAATTCCAAGACACAGAATTGCCATAGCACCGCAGATGCTCAGAGCCTCCTTTGTCCTCTGGCACACACAGCGGTAGCATGACTTCTCTCCTGTGCCCCCAACAGCAGCAGGATGAGCACCTCCTGTTTGGTAAAGTTCAGGAGGCTCATGAAGACCTGCCAGCTGGTCTGTATGGGGTACAGTTCTTCAAACTGTATGGGGTTTCTAAAGTGTCCTAGTCCTGTTTCAGAAGCAGCAAACTCAGGGAAATCTGAGACAGAGCAGAAGTGACAGGGTAAATGAAGGTATCACATACTTCACGGATTTAAGCTTCAAGGGAAATAATAAATATGCAAATCTGATTTGCTTCTGTATTTATGGATTTGGGGATCCACTGCAAGAGAGAATCAGCAAGATGCCACCCCAGTTCACAGAATTTCCTTTCGGAGATACCAGGCTGGCCTGCCTTTGTCTTATTTCATTTAGAGCATGCACACACATGCAGAACATTTATGCTTGACAACACAGTTCTCTTCTCCTACCTTAGGAATCCACAAAACCTGAAATAGCCTCTCCTGGGGTATAAAAGAAAGAGATAGAGAATATGTTGCAGCCTTCAGCAAAAATATAATCCTTATTATTTCTACAGTAAGGAGAATAACTCCATAACTCAAATATAGAAGGCTTAGAAGAGGCAATGATTTTTAAGTTGACCTTTTATTTCAATAAATTATTTTATTTTGTGTATCAACACAAGTGCAATGTTTGAAAAGTTTGCGCTATTGAAAGTGATGAACAAGCACTTGTGACTTAATATTGTGTAAACATAACAAAAGTTGGAGTAAGAGCAATACCTGCTTTAATCTGTGCTGTTTAACAAACGTCTCTAAAGAGCCCATCCCCAACAACATTCTTTTCACAACATGTCTGTTTGAGAGTGGGGAGGGCAGAGTCTGGGAGCCGACACTGAGATGCAGTATTCCTCCCTTGTGTTACTCTGTTTTCAGGTACCTTTTGCTTACACGGTATCAAATGGAATTGCTAGCAAGAGGCGTTCACTCTACAACTTGTCAGGAGTTTCTCCTGCAGACAGGAGACCTACAATAGGGTTAAATGGAGGAGAAGACCCCTGAATATAGGAAAAGGCAGAGTATGATCAGTCCTGTCAGTTGTGAATAAAGCCAAAGCCCAGCAAAGTTAACCATGTATAATTTCCCTTCCAAGGCATAGCTCCAGCTGCTGTCACTGTAAGGGCACCCCAGGTAAGATATGGAGGATTAGCAACTATAGATGGAACTGGGACATTCATAAATCCCTCTGGACACTGACTACTGTTGAAGATCACAGAACTACAGAATGGCTGAGGTTGGCAGGGACCTCTGGAGGTCGTCTCATCCACCCCCCCCCGCCACTCAAGTAGGGCTGCCTAGAGTTTGTTGTCCAGGACCACATCCAGGTGGCTTTTGAATATCTCCAAGGAGGGAGGCTCCAGCAGCTCCCTGGGCAACCTGTGCCAGGGCTCAGTCACCCTCATGGCAAAAAAGTGTTTCCTGATGTCCAGAGGGAACCTTCTGTGTTTCAGTTTGTACTCATTGTCTCTTATCCTGTCACTGGGCACCACTGAAAGAGTCTGCCCTCCTCTCATTTGCTATCATTGAGTGCCCAAGGTAGGCTTGACTGGGGAGAAAGGAGTATGTCCCACCAGCCTCCATCTGGGTGAGGACTGTCCTTCAGGAAGTTAACTTGCTTAGGCTTTACTATCAGAAAACAATTTTTTTTAAATGGTGTATTTGTGTCAGTTCACTACATAGCTTGAAGAGAAGTTATCCAAACTTCTTTACAACTCTGTCCATGTTTCTGATAGAATCAGGATTAGCCACTGCTATTATTTCCTTGATACAAGAAGGCTGTAGGAATATAGCTGATGTTTATAAGCTGTGAATTTTACTGGTTAAGGAGGTGGATACCTTGTCTAGAGGTGAGAGATGACAGGGACTCCCCAGCTTACTTGTCTGCTACAGGGTGGACCTGACCTGGGGCTGGAGTCTAGACTTGTGACAAGTTGCAATGATAGTCTTAACACCTCCTCATGACTTGATTTGTCTCTTTCTAGAGAGTCAGTCAGCCAACATACCTGTGCCAAAATAGTCCCCTGCTATCGTCTGCTATCAGCTTATGTAGCAGCCTATGTTGATCAACCTCAGCAGCCAAGCCCTCACTCAGTTGCTTGTTCAGTTCCCTCCAGAGGGTGGCGGAGAGAGTTGGAAGGACAAAAGCAAGAAAAACTCATGATGGATCGAAATAAAGACCGTTTAATAAGTGAAGAAAAAAATCCAAACAACGTCAAGTAATGCAAAGGCAATCGCTCACCACCTCCACCAGCACACTGATGCCCAGACAGTTTCTGAGCAACGGCTAGTTTGGAAATATTCCCCACCCTAGTTTTACTTCTGAGCATGACGTTATACGGCATGAAATATCTCTTTGGTCAATTCAGATTAGCTATCCTGGCTGTGTCCCCTCCCAGTCCTTGCCCACCCCTAGCCTACTCACTGAAGGGACAGAGAAAGAAACAAAGAAAAACCTGATGCTGTGTGAGTGCTGTTCAGCAATACCTAAAACATCACTGTAGTATCAACATTGTTTTGATCACAATTCCAAAATACATCACCTTACCAGCTGCTGTGAAAAAAATAAACTCCATCCTAAGGAGACCTAGTACAGAGCCGTACAAGCTGCCTAAGGCACTGGAACCACAGTTTGGCTCCATGTGTCTTCAAGAGCTCAGTAGCATGGCATTACCACTGCTGTAAGACAGGAATCCCATATGTGCATGTCTGCAGAGAATCAGTCCAATATTTTATTGAATTCCTAGGCTGTGCATAGGTAATGTCTCTACAAATAACTTTCTGTGTATTTGTAATTGCTATCTTCAATTGCAACTGTAAAAAAATACTCCAGAAAACAGTTTTTCCTGAAGTACAATCCCAAAAAGGCACCCACTCCTACTTTCAACTGATTGCATAATGTTCCCTTTAGGCCAACATGCTGCATTACCCTTAGTTTTGCTAGTCTTCTGACATCTTCACCAACACTGGCTATTGCTGTCTGGAGTCATGAGACAGTTAAAAGTAGGGAAAAAAAATAGCGAAAAAAACCCCTTTAAAATGTAAAGAGTATTAGACAATTTACCATCTCCTCTGAAAGAAAGCTAGCAGAAATTGCAATGTCAAATGTGGCCAGTGATGTTCAGTATACTGTTTGTAAAAGGTCTTCTGTGAGACCTCAAATTTATATATTTTGTAGATACTGCGTGTCATGTATTTTGTAGATATTTGTTATTATACCCACCGTGTCCTCATGGTTATTTGTCATCTTGTCAATCTGTGTTACCCACTACTGTTATGAGCTCCTGTGCTGACAGATCTCTGTCGGAGCTACAGCCTGATCATCTGTCAGAGGCAGCTCTCCACAGGAGTAAGGGCCTACTAGAAGAACTGGGCTGTCACGGCAGGGAGCAGATAGATGAAGTGGCAGGAGGTGAAAGAGTCCTTATTTTTAGTAAAAAATGAAATTTATTGTACTGTAACTCTTGGAATTCTTCAAACGTGCAGACTTAGCTATTTTAAAGTTGAAAAGCTTAGCAGAAGTGGCACTCACACATTGAGGCTCTCACACATTTTCTCCTTCACCATTTGACTAGGCTGCAGTTATAAAAGGTTGTAACTGAACATATTGTAAATGTTTAATTCCCCACAATTTGTTCAAAGCAACACTGTGAAAGCCATCTCCTTACTACTGTGCTGCTCTGCCTGACTTACTTTGCTCACTCACTTTCTCGTCTTCACATCAGGCATTAAGTTTTCATCTTCACCTTCTAGGAGCTGCAAAAATCTGTTCTGGCCTTCATTTTAACTACGCCCCTCACCCCCCTTTTGCCAGCTGGGATTGGAACTCGTATCTGCAGCCCTGCAGATATGTTGGCGTGAACAGCTCTATCAGCTCAGACCCACACCTCTATACGTGGTCCAGCCACTAGAGGGGACAGAGCCTTACACCGATATAAATGCACCTCAGGGCCAAAAAATTTTAATGAACCTGGTAAGAACTCGTCATGGATGTAAAATAATGTCTCCAGTACTGTGTCTCTCACCGCTGGTTGTTTGCTCACATGCTGTGTGCTTTGGTTGTGCTACTCTATAACCCTCCTGCCTTAATTTGGCTGGAAGGAGACAAGCGTATTCTGTCATTTGTGAACTGGCTGGAGGGCATCTGGGAGTTTTGTAACTGATTAAAATAAATCTTAAACTGAAAAACTTGAACAGCTTAGCCTGTGGTTTGAAGACATTAAATGGGAACTCCAGGGGATGCACCAGCTTCTCTAGCAGCTGCTGAAATGCTGCTTTAGGGGAACATGTCAGGTCATGCAGACAGCTGCACTTTAGTTGGAAATGGTGAAAACTAACAGCACAGCACTTAAATTAATGAATATTTGGCAGTATTGGTGTGACTGTGCTCCTCTGGGGATCTGAAACTATAGGGGGCTAAAGAAGCTTTACCCAGTCAAGATAATTCACTTTCCAGTTTTGTCATTTATCTAGATCAAGAGATCATGCTGAGACTTTCTATGATGCTGAGAGATTGTGATTAGACATTCTGTGGTGCTAGAGTGAACGGATTTCCAGGTTAGTAAAACATATGATTATTATCTAGTTAATAACTTCTTGAATATATGACTCGTAAAGCTGTACCACTGTACAGCTTTTAAAAGACTTGGTAAGTTGAAAATACTATTTAAGCTTGAAGCAAGCAATACTCTAATTCAGGTATGCAATCAGAATATTAATTAAGAGACCGTAATGGAAAGAGGATAAAAAATGACCCCAGCCCCTTTTTAGCACATAACTCCCCTACAGCTGGTCTTCAGGGGAAAGGGGCTGTTAAACTAGAAGATGGGGGGATGGGGACAACAAGGAGGAGGTATTTCTATTTCTGCACACAATGGGGGGAAAAAAAACCAAATTGCCCAAAGCAATTGTCAGGGGTGGCTTCTGTAGTCATCATTATCCGTAAAAGCAGAGAAGGCACAGATCTAAAACTCTCCAGGACATGCCAGCCTTAAAGGACACTACAGAGACTGATTAGTCAGAATCTCAGGCAACTGGTGACACTGCAGTAGCCAAGGAAAATCTTCATCATTAAATATAATCTTAACAATGCATTTACTATTTGATCTTCTGGTAATTTTCTTCCTTTATTGTGAATCTACAGCTTTTAAGTGTCCTCTTATTTGCAAAACTTAAATAGCATTAGGGCTGAAAGAATGATCAGACACAAGGCATGGCATTCCCAGAGGTATGGATGTCTTACAAATTCCAGTCAGCGACCATTGTCATAGTCACCAGTGTATCCTAGCTACCCAAAGGCCAAAGGATGCACCTAGTAGGAGGTGGGAATGGCAGGGTTTCTGCATAAAGAGCTTTTTGTGCTGGTCATCAGAAGATTACACGATTCAAGATCATGGATTAAACGTTAATGCCTCAGGAACTAGACTGTGATGGGCAAAATGCCAAAGGTCACAATTTTGTAAGATGTAATCTGCTCACCTGAACAGTGACGCTGCATTCAGCAGTACTACGCAGAGAAGGCACTGATAAACCTGGATGCCTGCAGTGAGGAATGCCCAGTGTTCTTGAGGTACAAATCCCCTTTTTATTTCCTCCTTCCCTCGAGTTTGCAGAGGACTACAGCCTGTACAAGAATACTTTGTTGATTGCTCAGGTGCTGTAAGTTTCTATTAAATTTTCTGCTCTTTATCCCTCTTAAAATCTCAGACTTTGTCTGGGTTGCCAAGGAGTAAATCAGCACACCATCTAACATAAAGTGTTGATGAGTGGCTAACGTCTGCGGCTAAACATTTTCCAACAAGGTACAGAAGAGATTGGTAAGTGTGGTAGTGCCACAGAGGGGACTGCACCCCCCTCTCTGTTACCTTTTCCCACTCCAGGGCTTGGCTGCTTATGCTGCAGGAATCTGAGGCTCAACTCTGCTCCCACCTGGATGTATAACCTTGGCTCAGACTGCTGGCAAAGCTGCTGACCTGTGACAAAGAACTGTGCAAATGTCTATAAGGAATAACAAAGGTAAAGTTGCAGGCAGGGGATCAAGGTAGCTCAAGAATTTGAGAGGAAAGATACTGACATGAGGAAGAATAAACTTGTAATGGAAAGAAATGGGGAGCTGGTTGTCAGGTTATTAAATGCCCTTGGTATTGATGGAGCTGCTGGAAGATTTTGGGTTTGTAATGCCAAGGGTGTGCTACAGGGACTCACCATCGAGGGTGCTCTCCCCTGGATATTGTCTACTGGGGCAACAAAGGCTCCTTGGATGCTTTATGAGAGGTGGTGAACGTAGCTCAGTCTTGACACTCAACAGATGATAGCTATCTTACCTGTGTGCCCATTAGTAAATACCTGTTGTGTACTTGTAGAGCTGTGCATATCCTGTTTGCAGAGCCTCTTTGCACCAGACTGCAGACATCTGAACAAATGGACCTAAAAGAGGGGTGACAGCAGGACCTTCTCCACAAAATGTCACCCCCGAGCAATTTCAGCGCTGGCAGACTGTACATGAAGCCAAGGGTGTACACAGAGAAGGTTCTCACACAGGTGTTGAGGTTTACCTAGCACAGAAAGCCCAGATACTCTACCTGGGGGACTTAGATAAGAGCTTTAACTTTTACAGCAGATATTCTGTGCATTGCTTGTTCTGATTTATTAACAATAGATAAGATGATCCAATATTTGGTCACTGCCTTTAAATCATAGGATTTTCCATTCTAAATTACAACCTTTGCATTTTATTAGTGTGGCTTAGTCTTTAATAAGCCTTTACTATGTCCATATATATATTATCAACATTCTTAAGACCAAGCTTTTGTACCTGTTATAAATAATCTTGGCAGTGGCATGACCACATCCACTGGCATTCTTGAGAATGTGACGCTGCTGCCTGGGGTGGCGGCAAGCACACACAGAGGAGGAAGCATTCGTATTGCAGTCGTACGGCAAGGGAAAGCTGGGGGCTGGCAGCACGGGTGCAGCTGAGGGTGACGAAGCCTCCCGAATTTAACAGCCTCTGCTGAGACCAAATCTCTACAAGCCATGCAAAGGCGTTTAGCTCCTCTTTCTCGGTTTCCTCATTCCTGGAAGGGATGTTTTAGTTCCTCCTTCCCTGGAGAGACACAAGAATTCATTGATTAATGTCTGTAAAACACCAAAGAGAGAAGCACTGTGTAAATGCCATGGTTGATTATTGCTATTCAGCCTTTCAAAGGAGCACCAAATTATGTCTAGCCTTTGAGCCCAGCTGGATCTTTGGGGTGAAACAGAGAACTGTATCCTCAGGAGCTGCTGCTTGACAGCCTCTGTAAGCACAGCAGGCCAGAGTCTGCTGTGTGCCCTGAGCTGTGTTTGCCTTACTCACAGTTCTTTTGCTTTAGCTGGGAATATATTATGATGTGGTAGTATTATTACCAAGGGTTAAAGCGGCTGGTTGGTATTACCGGTTTGTTGCCAATTTCTAT
Source organism: Ardeotis arabs (assembly GCA_011801015.1). Lineage (NCBI taxonomy): Eukaryota > Metazoa > Chordata > Aves > Otidiformes > Otididae > Ardeotis > Ardeotis arabs. The sequence continues at coordinate 50,476 of JAAGAY010132872.1, read as the reverse complement.
GGATTCCTCCCCGTTCTCCCTCAACTCAAATATCAGATGTCTGAATACTTCTTTGGAAGCCACTGGAAGCAATGCATCACAAGTGAGGACTCCCAGAAGACAGTGGTTTGCAGAAGTCCCTGCCAGGCCCATGGCCAAACATCACTGGCTGCAAAATGACCAACGGAGGAGCAATTTGGATCATAATCTTTATGTGGGGCTGAGTAAAAATGTCTAGGCTAGTATTTGCCACCTGAAATTTTTAAACTTGGCTATAAAACTTTCCTAGTTCTGTGTTTATACATATACTTGATTAAGAAGTCTGAATGTCAGAAATGATCAGAATTGCGTCTCTGGTGTTGTTTCATGAGACGGTATACTGCCCTACAGGTTCACCAACAAAGATAAATTTCTTTACTTGTGCCTCAATTTTTGGTCTTTTTTCAGCATCAGTCTGGATACTTTGCTGTAAGAGTCAAAAAGCCTGACCACTTTGTATCATTATCAATATAACTGAGTAAAATGCACCATTCATGGTTCACCTATAATCTATTAGCAAACATAACACTAGTTTTGAATTCGGCTAATTTCCAAGTCAAATAAAAATGCTTCATACTCACATCTGTTCAACTTCCACTGATTTCATACCGAACTCGTGCTACTTCAAACTATTTCTGGTTTTGTGCTGGGTTTTTTTACTTTAGATAATCATCTACTTTTTGTCTACTTTGGAAATGTAACAGGGCTCTCTTGTTTTGATGCTAATATATTATCTGACATTGCACTGCACCATCTGCTCTCTGAAGCAAAAAAAAGTCCTTGTTTACTTTTCTAGAATTGTTTTCAACTTCATATGTATTATCAGATGACCTCCCTGACCTTTTCCACCACTCTAAATAATTTGCCAGTATAATGAAGGAATGCATTCTCTATACGACTTATTACTTGCTGTACTGGTTTAATTGATGAAGCAGGGTGGATATCTGCATCTAGATTGATTTTTTTCCAGCCTTTACTGATTTAAAGCATAATGTAGATAATGTGGGACAACACCATGTTTTAAGTGATTTGCCAGATGGCTACAATGACAGGGATATAATTTAGATGAGTCCTCTGTTATTACATTCCTCCCTGTATGTGTTTTATGAAAAATCTTTAGTTCATTATCAGCAGATAACACCATTAGGAAACTTTCAGTCAGATCGGAATTTAGCGTTATCACAGATCGATTCATTTTTTTCTTTTGTTCTAGCAGTTAATGATTTTATAATCCTGTCAGTTAAATATCAAATCAGTGACAAGCCAACTTGCCTTGCTTATGCAAATGTATTCAAACCTCCTTAGGTCCGGAAAGAAGCTCTGAGATCTCAGATGAACGAGGTCTTTGGTTCATTTTTCCGGATGTAATCCAGAAGGTGCACAGACATGAAAGGCTGGAAAAGAGAATATTTGAAGAGCAAGACAATTTCCATTTTGGGCAGAGGATCAAGTCAGAGCCCATTTCACCTGAGGTGGTTTACTCTTGAATACAAAGAGGCAAGGTTTTGCTTTGGAGAAAGGTTATTGCCCTTCTCGTCAAGGATGTGTGCTGTGGGGCAAAGAACCCCAGATATACGTGACTGAAGAGACTCATGGCTTGTTTCGAGTGGTTTCACTGCTTGCTCTGTGCATGAGTAACAGGATTTTGTTATGCAGCAGTATGTGCTTGTTCTCTTGCTCTGAGGGAAACCCAACAGCCCCTTTGCCTGCAGCCAAGCTGGGATAGGAAGGAGCAAGCTGTGCCCTGCACTGCCCAGTCTAATGGGAGGGAGCCCGCCTGGGCTCCTGGCCCCAGCAGCACACCGCTCCCGGGTGTCACTGACCTCAGCGGCCAGGGGAAAATCCACGCTGCCCCCTCCTCAGCCTCAGCCAAGGGTGAGACCTAAGGCACCACTTCCAGCCTTTCAGCTATGCATGCTGTTGTCCCTCACAGTCTGGGCAGGGCTAACTTCACAGCCATACTAGAACTTAATACTGACGGAAACTTGACGCTGGTTCAAGAACATATTTACATACATTTTTGTCTCTATGTACCATATTTTAGCATCTCCTTGAGCACAAAATTAGTCCTGACAGGATCAATTTTACTGGTGGTAGAATTGCATATCTGTTTTTTTTTTTCTGTAGGACTAGGGATACCGCTTTGTGCCTCAGATTCCCAAACCATACTTTTCTGTTCAGGTCTGTCTAGAATACAAGTTCCTTGTAGCAGAATAAGTCTCTTACAATATTATTGAATGCAGTCACAGACAACAAAACACCACTCTTATTTAAAGAGCTGCTGTGGTAGCCCTAATATCAATAATAATATCTTCCATCTTCTGACATGGAAATATTAGTTATGAGGTCCTTAGGATAGCCTTTCCCAAAAGGGATGGTGACAGTAATGGATGGGAATGGCAGGGTAGCTCACGCCGTGCAAAAGAAAGCAGATGAAAAACATCTGAGGGCTTCCCTACCCCCAGGAAGGATGCAACCTGAGAGAGGACCATGTGTGTGCTGATTTAGAATAACATTTCCTTCCTATGTTAGTCTCTATGAAAATGCAAACAGGTGTTGGAAAGTTAGTGTTACATTCTGACAAAATCTATTTAAACAACAGGCCCGGGCTTGCCCCGGCTCAGGGAGGGTGGAGGGAGGCAGGAGAGATGGAAAATAATAAGCAAGCTCCTCCTAGAGGCCTGCTGCAGCTCGCCCAAGTTTTAGGGATCACTCACATGGATCTGCTCCCCTCTCTTCCACCCCTGGATAACACGGCACGTCAGCAGTGGTTGCAGGGAAAAGAAATGAGATTTTTGGGCTGTGTCAGGAGCTGGAAGTGTGCCCGCTGCCAAAGCAGAGGCAACAGATTCCTGCCAGGGCTGTCAGCCTTCCCTTGCTGCCAAGAAAAGGTGCCAGGGCATAATCCCTCGGGAACGTTCACCTGCCCCAGGGCCGAACCCTGGCATGGGTAACATGTCTGAGCAGGAGAGCACGTTTCGTAATGCTCTTACATCAGCCGTCGGATGGAGATTGGGGGGCGGGGAGAGAGGAAAAGTAGCTCTTTGGGCTCGCCCCTCTGCACACACAGCAAGTGAGGAGCAACCCGGGAGAGGCAGTGGCTCAGCAGATGTTTGGGTTGGCAGCCTGTCCTCGCAGAGCGCCAGTGTGGTACCACCACGCTCGTTGGGAAGCAGGCGTCCACAGCTCCAGGCATGTCAAGTGGATGTTTTTGTCAGGAGTACATGCTGGAAAAAAGGAATATAACCCACCTGCCTCCTTTCCTAAGCCTTGCTTAGGTAATACGATAACATATAGCCCCATACATAAAATAAAAGGCCAAAATTTACCCTGTAATTCCTCTTTTGAATTTTTTTTGCCCTTTCTTGCAAGGTAGTCAGCTCCCACAGCCACAACAAGTGGACAGGAATTCAGCCTGCAGGCTTCTGGTCTTTATCCACACAAAACCTATGCGGACCCAGCACCACAAACTTTTTCATGCATCACATGAAATTATTCAACCCAATAACTACCTGTATCCATGAATTCTATTGGCGGGGGTTAACCGTTGGTAAAATGGGGAAAATATGTTGCCTTGTGCCCGAGAGCTGTGGCTCATCACTTAGCAGTTCTACACCTAGAGCACTTACAGCATTCAGTGTGGCTTACAAATATCAGCTTCCAAAAAGTGTCTTTTTCCCCTTGCAAATTTGCATTGAGATATCTTGGGAAAAGAAGGAATAGCATTGCTTTCCCAGATCGATGAGTGTAAAAGTACCCGAGAGGTTCCCAGTACTGAAACCGGTGAACATCAGATCTGCTAATTGATGTCATACAGCTCTGCATTTACACAATTTAACTGAGAATAGAATTTAGCCTTGTTATTGTATTACATAAAAACTGACTGGAGTCCCGGATAAGTGTCTGAATACTCAAGACAATTTTCATATAATTATCTAGGGCAAAACAAAAAGTGAGAAGGAGAGTGCTTGAATCATTTGGTTTTTTTTACTCTGATTGAAACTTTTTTTCCTTGTGAGCAGAGAGAGAACAGGTGCCTAATTAGAGTGCATGATAATTCTCACACAGATATAATTAAGCAGGAAGATCAATGAAAATCCCTCCTTGCTGGACTGCTGCCATGTTGAGGATAGCTGTTTAAGTATGTAGAAATAAATCCTTTTCCTGGGGACTATCCTTTCCCTGCTAGTGTTGTTTTGGGGAAAAGATTTTACTTGACTTATCTTTGCAGTGGCCATGTTACGAAGGGCACTAGTCAGTGTTTTAGAAGAAAAAGAGTGTGAAATTGTGTGAGTTTATACAGGAGTTTTTGTCTAAATGTAAATTCTGTAGGAATTTGTTGGCCTTTCAAAGATCTTCTGGAACATTTAAAAGAAGTGTTTTACAGAAATTTTATTTTTAGTGTATTCATGGAGCAACTAGAGTTGCCTTACATGGGTCAGAGTGTTTGGTCTTGTCCTCAGCAGACGTTAGCTGGCCAGTGAGTCTGGCCAGTCTGGATGTGGAATATCATCCTCCAGTGACAACCAAAAAAAAAAGAGAAGAGCCCACTGCACTGTGACTTACCGTGCTGGATACCTCACTTGGAGGGCACAGCTAACAGGAAGAGATCACACAGATAATTTCTCAAAGCAGCAAAGCAGTTACTTACCATGTCCTTTCTTTTCCTGAATATATGCAGTGAATATATGCAGTGAATATATCCCTCTGCAGGGATCCTTCATTTTTGTACCCTCAGACAATGCTGTAGTGAAAAGAAAGGCCAGTGAAGAAAGCATAGTGAAAACAAGTGCAATGAAAAAAAATACTCAATCACAAGATTATTTTTATATTGGGCCACACCCTCAGAGGTAAAGGTATGTGTTTTCATCAAATTTGGTGGTCTGCCTACAACAGTGTATCCCATGTGTGTCTTGGATGACGTAAGTGTAAATACACAGTTCAGCAGCTGCCAAGTCCCTCCATTTCTAATATAACTTCTGAAAGTATCCTCTTTGGAAAGTGCTATAGTACTTCTGGTAATGGCACCACAGTGTCTGAAAACGCACTTCACCATAATGGTCCAGGTAATGAGGGCTGAATTACAGTGAAAATCCTGGAGAAATGCTATGACATCCTTTACTCAGGGCAAATGTGTTCTTCCTGATTAATGCTCCTATAATAAAACCCCATGATGACTAGGCCATTAATTTGAAAAGTTCTAAAGTAAAAATCCAGCTGACTGACTGATGCTCTGTCGCATCATCTGTTAAAGTCTTTTCTTCACTGAAAAGACAACCACAGAAATGGCAGCAGATCTCTTAAACTAACAAGTTACTATTTCATTAATAAAAAAGAACATAATGGTGTACATCAGATCCAACATTGCATTATTACTGAAATTACTTTCTGCTATAAATAAGCTTGGCATTGAATACAGTGCTAGTATATTTAACATTCTTAAATACTTCATCAAATAATTCTTATTAACTGCTGTCCATATCTGTTTGCTTACTGTTAATTATTTAATGGTGAGGAATAGGAAGAATTAATTTATAAAATCTGAGATTTATATTAAAAATTTTATACACAAACATCGTGAACAACATCTCCCAATTTTGTTTCAGCTTGATTCCCTCCTGCTATACACATATGCAAGGAGAGTGGTAAATAAGCAGCCTCGAAGGCCTAGCCACTTTGTCTACAAATGCTGTGGTAGTGAGACATGTTTAAATATAGAGATATTTTGTTATTATCCTTACAGTTTGCTCATGAATTTATGTTTCCTGTAACTTTGCCAGACTTTGTTATGGGGTTACATAATCAGCTTGCTTATCCTTTATAGGTTGTCTACAAAACCCAAGGACATGGCAAGATCTTTAAAATGTTTCTGAGGTAGTTGAAGATCTGATAGAAAAATAGAAGTTAATACTTCTTTCCCTGTATTATTTCTGTCCTCTGTGGGAGAAAGGCTCCTCTCTTGCTATTGTTCTCCTCCTGTTTGCACATCCACTGAGCAGAGAAGCACATGTACCAAAGTGAATAGAATTTACCTGTCTGATAGTCCAGGCTAGGCACTGAGCAGTGAATAAACTCTGTATTGTCCTAATTAAAAGGAGGCAAACACATTTTACCCATGTTTGTCCTTAGCTGCATTACTGCTCAGGTGAAGGCTGTGGAAATTTTAGAGGAGGCCAAGCAGATTAAGTTACCTCTGATACCACAAGCAATCCCATAAGAAACAGAGAAAGAAAAAGAAAGACTCTAGTAGTCTGCACTTTAAGACAAATGAAAGTCATGTTCTGCTGGTCTGCTTTTTAATGCTTCACCAAAACCCCTAAGGGGTATGCTCCTGGACCATTTGATGTTTTCCTGCAGGTCACAGCAACCAGAAACTTTGTGCGTAATGAGAATGATCAAGGCTTATCTGAACACTGAGGCTGTTGTTGCTGGCAAGTAACTGTGTAATACCACCTTTTGGCTGTGACTACAAGTGTCTCATGAATACTTGAAGAACTGGGTTGCATTGTCAGCACAGAAAAAAACCAAAACCAGTGCCTGCATTTGGCCCCTTCTGCGTTTTGGTTTTGGTTTTTTTTTTTCAATTATTGTTGGTAACTATTTGACTGAGAAAAGAGGAACATGTGGAGAAGAAAATGTGAAGGAATTAAGGTATAGGTAATGGCTTCTGTGAGGCAATCCTTAGCACTGATCATACTGCAGTCTTCTCAGCCAGGCTAGAGACTGGAATAATCTGTTTTAATGTTGTTTGGTTGGTCTTTTTCCAAGCTGGATCAGAAGCTGTGGAAACTATTCACTTTGACAAGAATATGAAAATTTACTTGCTGTTTTTGTGCTGATGCCTGTTGTCTTGCGAGTTCAGTTGGACTCCTGTAGAGTGAAGCAAAGGGAATATGCTTTGTTTTTTCCTAAAGGATCCTATATGATCATTCTAGTCCCCACTTAACGTGCTCATGTGTTTTGGCAAAAGAGGTAGTTTGCTTCCTCTTTTGATTTTTTTCTACTACAACTTGTTAGCACATAAGGAAAATGTGCTCCTCTCGAGGGGAAATCTAAAAAATGAAAACACTGTAAAGATTCAGGTGGAACATTTCAACTGTAGCCCTGAGGAAGCAGCATTTAGAAACTACAGAGACAAATTCTGATCCACAAAGAGGGTTTCTGTCCATCTGTTTGCAAAGTTTGAGAAGTAATTTCTCAAAGTTAAGTAGAATTTGGGAATTAAAGGGCAGGACTAAAAGGACATATTTTATGCCTAATACTATCCATTTTTATCTTAGTAAAGATTTTTGGGATGTACCGATTCTATAATCTTACACATGCACAGAAAATGTGATGTAGCTTCAGGAACAAGGGTCTAGAGAGGCTGAGGTCCTGCTCTGACCTGTGGCTTGCTTGCTCTGGATAATGCAGCTTAAAGGTCCCTTCCAAACCAAACCATTCTGTGATTCTATGATTCCATGGTTCAGAGCTGAAGACGTGAAGATACTGCAACTCTTCTTTCTCCTTTGCCACAACCAGAGTGTCGCCTTCCACAGCCCACAGCAACCAGCTCATGTCTGCAATCTTTCCGCAGCTGACTTCTGTGACCACCACCAGCCTTCATCCCTCTGTTCCCACTTGTTTTTCTTCACTTCTGGGAAAGCCATCCCCAAGTAACCTTTCTGTTTCCAGGAGGAGTTATAGTGTAATGCTTTTTAAAATTTGTTCGGATGTGTGCAGGAGAAAGGTGTAGTTAATGAACCCTAAGTGTTGAAAGGAGTAGTTGATTTGGATCAAAGTTGATCATTGCTAAGTTGATGAGCTTGCAGGGAGAATTGCAGTCAAAACACTGTGGGGATGTTAGACAAAACAGAATTTCATGAAGGGAAACTGGAATTTGACCTTTCAGTCAAATTCTTGTAGATCTCTTCATGCAGGTAGATGCATGTCAGTGCACTATTTACTCTAATGTCAATTTGCTGGGTCCTGTGTCCACACAGAGCTCTGTTACAGCCTGGGGACCTGGCAGTGGCCTCGAGAAATATTTGAAGAGTTAAGTTCAAGTCCATGCTTCTTGAGATAAAAGCATGCTGACAACAATGGGAATAAGGCCAGTACCTCATCTGATTATTTCCTGCCCTGCCCACATGAAATACAAACGGGAGAATCAGCAAGCAGAAGGCAAGACCAACACTGGAAGGTATGTTCAGCATGGCTGTCACATTTTATTTGCAGGATGATTATGCAAAACCATTTGGAAACCTTCCTTCTTGGAAAACAGCAGACCAGGAAGGCTAAAAGAAACTGTGAACTCTTGGGTGCAGGCACTCAAACGTGGAACTCACACTCATACCCTGGCTCAACCATTTACGTTGCCTCTCCTCTGCCAGAGAAGTTAACAAGCTAGTAGCATAATTAGCTGGCCTCTGCTGGTTATCTACTTAAAAGGCTGGCAACAAATATTATAAAAGTTAACATCATGACGTAGGGGGCTCCTTCAATCCTGTCACCAAAATACCATAAATTACCAGGACCACTTCACTGCACTTGCAGAATCACTAATGACACACTTTGGTAACATAATAACTGGTGCTTTACTAATAAAAAGCACTATTGAAATCAATAAATGTACTTATACACACTGGCTATCTTGCATAGCTATTAAAAATATTGACTATCTTCACAATATGATGCTTTGAAAATGACAAGCTATTTTACTCGACAAAAAGCAGATGAATGAAAATGATTAGCCCTGGATTCTGAAGGAGTAGGAGCTTAAAAGATCCCTTTTTCAGTCACCAGCGCTCTGATACCTTGAGAATGGACACAGATTTCTCAAAAATAACTGAGTGTATAGAAGTCTTGTGGGAAATTGGAAGCTGACTATAGGAAACATTTTCAACTGGTTTCTCCACTAACAGCAGAGAAAAAGTGAAGTTCAACCACTCCTCTTCTTGACTGGCTGGCCATCAGCTGTCACCATATAAGTAATCTGGAACCACGTTGTCTCATTTTGATACTACAGGGAGTGAAGGAGATGTTCCAGGAATGCAGAGGGATTCTGAAGGCAGTTCTGGGCAAAGAACAGAGGGAAGGAAAGCTAATTATTGCTGAGACGTGACTGCAGAGGTATAGGACACAAGCTCATACAAAATCAGGCCGATTTCCTTGTTCTATGGAACTTCTTTTAGAATAAATAATATATAAATTTAAAATAATATTAATTATTAAAATTAAATAGAAAAATAAAAATAATAGATATCTGAAGGAAAATAACAGTTCATCAGATGGTGCTCCAGTTGTAAGGCACTATGTATATATTTAACTTGGAAGCTCTGTAGCTTTTAGACTTTACTAGCACAGGTTGCTATGTGTGAGCAGAAGTTGCATGACTGTTTTGCGACATTATACTGCCAAGTGCTAACCTTTCTGAGACTAGGAAATGCAATTGGAAGGAAGACAAAATGCTACTGAAATAGGTCATGTGTCTTTAAGGAAAAAAAAAAATCGTACATATTTCATTACACTTGTCCACATGAAGAGCATAGTTAACCTTAAATCTAGGTGATCAAAGGCAAGATATCTCTTGTGGCCACCATATGCTGGAGACCCAGCCTCCCAGATCTTTGGAACAAGGACCCAGCTACAGCCGGTAGTCAGTACTGACTGCCCTTGTGCTCAGGGAAGACTGGCAGCCTGAACAGCCTTCTGAAACAAGGTGAACAGCTTGTTACATGAATAATTGAGCGGGGAAGCTAGGAGGCTTAAGCTCCTGTTTCTCCCAAAAATGTCATATGCTCTGCCTCTTTCTTGTAAAGGGACTGACCTTCTTACTGCCAGGAATTCTTTGTAAGATTTGAACGTCCTGGCATTATTTTCTGTTAATGTTACAGGATTTTAAAATGGCTTGACCACTTCCAACACACAGGCAAGCTTCTCTGTGTGTAAGTGGGCTGCTTCGTCTGGGCACCAGAGCTGTGGCTAACAGTACTGGCTGGGAAACCTAACAGCAAAGAGCTGCTCAGACATAGATGTTCTTTATTTTTGTCAGTTTTATGATGCTCTGGTCATGAAATATCCAATTGCTTTTACTCATGTTTAGTCATGTTTGTCAGACTTTACTTTTAGCTACATCTTGCCTGGGCTGAGCTAGGTCTAGCAAATAGATTTGGATTTGCAGGAGGCTTGGATTTGAGTTTTGAGGCTAATCCTTAAGAGTGTCTAGAAATAAGTGGGAAGTGGGAATTTTTAAGGAGATGGTTTCCAGAGTAGACATGGTGATGTTGGTGCTCAGCTGAGATGTGAGGAAACTCGGGACTAAGTCTTCTGTACAAACTAAGCCTTTGAAAATGTTGTGAGCTGTAATCTGAAAGTGTGTCCATACAGTATATTGACCTGTGTTCAGTGATTATTCCAGCCTTTTATATTCGCTTTTATAGTGTGATTCACAAAACTGAGCACTCAGTCTTCAGTATTTCTGCAACAGAATACTAAGTCTGCCCTTCCAATTTTAGAAAGTGCTGTCCCATCAGGTTCTTCAGCCAGAACACCTGAAGCACTCAAATTGTCTTAGTCTCTTCACTGTAAATCTCACCCACTCACTTACCAGCTCTGCCCTGCAAAACTCAGGTGTGTAAAGCACTTGCAAAATGAGACATATGAAATAACCTTGCCTAACTTCACTCTTTCTTTCTAGGCAGTCAACACCTAGGACTTGAAGATGTTGTGTCCCTAAAAAAATGTAAGAAATGCTCTGTCCCAGAAGGCGAACGCCGCTTGGCAGCACTTTGCAATGGACAATAGAAAACCCCTCATGTCTCACCCTGGTACTTCATAGCCTTGTGCATGCTTTCTATCCTTAGAAAACACAGTATCCCCTGATCCTTTAAATAACAAATGACTTTATTCCTTTTAATGGGGCCATTAAGAATTCTAACGTTCCAGGTATAAATTCCTGCTACTACTGTGCACCTTAATTTACTATTCATACGTGAATCCCTTTGGGTTCCCAATTACTATCCAGCAACAGCGACTGGCTCTCGAAATCATTCCTGCAGAATGTAAAGGACACTGCAGTTTACGTCTTAGTTCCCTAATTAAAGACACAATGGTCGATAAACCTTGAACAACTAGTAATTGGAAGCTAACAGTTAGTCTCACTGAATCCCTGTTGACACGGGTTTTGCTGCCCAATAGCTGACCACAAGTGGGTCATGTGAGGAGGGCAGAATCAGTATTGAGGTCACACACTAGCGAAACTGAACCAGTGGGAATTGACTGAAAAACATCCCCGGTGTAGACAGTGCCTCAACATACACAATTTGTTGTGACTCGGTGCACAGCATCTGAAACACCACAGGCGCTGCATTTCCTTCCAGCTGCCGGCTGGGGCATGAAATAGCAGGTGAGATTGGTGGGGGAAGGAGGGATGGGTTTCACAGAACTTGCCATTGTGCTCAGTGTGCTGTTCTCTTCTCTGCAAGTACAACTTAGCTGTAAAAGAGCTTGTGTCAATTTAATCGAAGTCTTGGCCTTGCTAGTATTTCAAGAGCTGAAAGTTCTTGTTGCCTTTTTTTTTCCCCTTCAGATTCAAGCCCTTTAAAGCAACTAACAGCATAATTGGGATTATAATTTATTTGACCATAGCAATATTCCTTTTCAGCAAGCGCAAAGCAAAAACTTTTTTATCACAATAACCTTCACTCTGCCCTGCATTTAATACTGTTCCCTCATCAAGGTACAAGTGTGGCTCTGAAAAAAAAGACACATGACTTCACAGATCTTCCAACTAATGACATAAATACTGTAAGATTACTAGGTGACAAGGTGACAAGCAGCACTGAGCAAGGGTCTGAGTTAAGGTTATTGTGCTTTGATGAAACATGCATTTTGTTATGCCAAGTAGGAAGAAAGTTTATGTGAAATCATATCAGAACTGCTATCCTACTTCTACTACTTTCTTTGAGCAGGACATTTCCTAAATAAACTAGCAGTTAAGTGTCAAGTGAAAACAACAGTAATTTTAAATAATCCATCGTTTCAGTACTCCCCCTATTTTGCATCAATCCCTTTACCTTCTGCCATTAGGTTTGTCACAATAAAAGAACAATGTAAGAAGGGCTATGCTGTCTCAAAAGAAGGATGCGTTGAGCCCAGCAGCCCATCCCCAGGATTTTCCATTAGCAAATGTCCAGGAAAGCATAATCACAGTACAAGCATATCCCCCCGCCATGTCCCCAGGACTCTCCCAACCTCCACCGATTTTCTGCACAGGCAGTTTCCTGAGCCTGATGTCATTTGCTGAGTAACCTGCTGTCTTCTAAACATTAATCCCATCTTCCTCTGATGAGATACAAATATTTTGTATCCACAGCTTCCTTTGGGAAGGATCTTCACAGATCTACTGTCTACTGAGCAATAAAAGACCTCCTTTAATTTTAATTACTTGATTCCTTTGATAGTCTGTAGTTTCTGTACTGAAATAATGTTGTCCTTCGTTCCAAGGGAGTCTAGGGTCTGACACGACATTTCCTGGCTTTTGTACAAGATCATGTGTCCCTATTATGCAGACATTCACACCCATAGCGTGTGTACTAGCTGGTGGCCTATTACACGTGCACAGCACTGCTATGCCTGGTACAAGGGCTTACACCAAGGTGGCAGTAGATAAGGTAAACCTAAAAACTCTACCTGTGACATTTGCTCCATCTGGCACTCCACCATTTCCAGCTACTGACAGGTTTCACATGTAGGGCATCACTTATCCGTTCATTCCCCTGGGTCCGGGACTGATGATGTTGATGCGTTGGCACCATCCTCCCCTGACACCGAAAGCAGTGCACGTCTACCAGGCAGGGACCTGCGCTTTGATGGGTTAGCTTACTTGGTTCAATCTTAAACGCTCTCATGAGATGCTAGAGCTGACTTCCATTTCAGGACCTAATCACTACGGAGCACCTATCTGCTACGGAAAGGAGTGCAACATTACAGTAGGTAAAAACACTAGAACGCTTTTATTCCTTAAACCCCAGAACAAGGCTCTTTAATAAAATTCAAAGGTAGAATGACAAGCAGAAATGAAAATACTACATCTCCAGATGGCAGTAAAGTTCATTCAATTTAAGCACCTGAGGCACAAAATGAAAAAGCAAAGATGGATATATCAAAAGATCACTGCAATTCTCTCTTTGCCTCAGAGAGGCTGTTCATTAAAAAGTGAAACAATACATCTCTCATAGCAAAAATAGCAAAATAGTTACAAGCATGACATGAGCCAAGTGAGGAATAAATGGAAGAGGAGCCTGCCAAAAGATCTGCTTTACTTTGTGTCTAACTTACAGGAGGATTAGTTGAAGAAACAGTCACAGGAACATTGCAGCAGATCCTTGGCTGTGCTGGCTGATCGCCGCCACCAACATTGGCGCATCTGCTGTCTTTTGGCCCTGCACATTTTACCCTATCTATGCTTGGTAGGCTGAAAGCATGTTTTATCTGCAGTGCAGGAGTGCAGAGCTGGCTTCCTCCGCTGTGCCAGGTGCTGTGTGCACAGACATGTGCAGTCCCACCTCTGCGGAGCTTCAACTACAAACACCAGAGGAGACAGTAGAAACGGGGACAGCAAACAAAGACAAGGCCAGCACACAGTGTGTGAAACACGTAAGGGCTTTTTCCCTGTGTCTCCCAAGTGGTCAGCTGTTTGACAGGAGCACCAAGTACTGCTAACTATGCGTACAAATAGAAAGTTATTGTGCCGTGCTGGCAAAAGATGAGGATAAAACTTTTTATAGGTTGTAACCAACCTAGGTCTTAGGTCCAGAGGTCCAGGGAGGTCTGGAGAGTCCTATCCTGTGTGGTGGAGCTCCATTAGTGACAATCCTGAGCCTACTCTGACAAGCTGATAGAGAGACAGCTTCCCAGACAGAAAACAGCAGGGAAAAACATGATTCCTCTTCTGGACCCAATGTGGATGCAGCTTCTCACATGCTAACAAGCATGTCAGGATGCTGGTAGGGACTGAGGTTCTCCTGACCTCCTCCAGGTAACCTCTGGGCTCCAGGAGCCACGCTGGCAGGACATGTCATGCACCTCAGTGCTATGGGTCCTCTGCCTGACTTGGTCCAGACCCTCAGCTGGGGAGGAAAAGCTGCTTTGCACAGCCATAAGTGGTGACTCACGGTGCCCTACTACGGCTGCAGAGCTCCTCTTCTTCCCCCAGGCAGAGGGTCACCAGTCACTGCACACAGAAACAGGCCAAATGCGAACACCATTTTCTGCTCCTAGGGACTGACAAGGAGTCACCTGTCTGCTGGCCACCCATACAGCAAATGATGCCACTTTTCTGTTAAAAACAAACAAATCTATTGCCTGGAGTGTCCTGCCAAACGAGCACTTTGGATTTGACTGGCTGGAGTAAGTTGGCCATGCACGCCACCTTGCAGGCTGAATAGTCTGCTGTGCTCTGCAGAGTCGAGGACATAACGGCGCACGGTTTGACAACTAATCAGCAGTTCGTCCTAGCAGCACTGTGCTGCCACAGCTGAACACAGATCCCAGACAGGAGTTCACTAACTGCCCACCAGCAGTTGTTGAGTGATAACACATGCAGTTCCCCTCATGTTTATGCAGATACTCAGATTTATCTGACAGTTTTATACCCAGAAGCATGATGCACAGTGATTAAAATCAAAAATGTTTTCACAGCCAAAACAAATGGCTATATAAATTAGAAAGCTGTAAAAAGCAGTGGTATCCCAAACCAAAGATACGTAGATAAATCACAATGTTGCAACTGAGAACATTTTAATACAAGTGTGTTAATGTGAAGCAGCTCAGGTCCTGACTGGGAGAAGAGTAATTTTCAGAACTATAGCCAAGGGAAGCTGTGAGAGATTGAAGGGGAAAAAAAGTCTTCTTACTAAACAAGGAGTGAAGGGGAAAGAACGGACAGACCCTTCCAGTTGGATGTAAAACTCCCAGAGAGGTGACGGCGTGTGGCAGATGTGCAGATGTTTGGATGCAGATGTTTGGATTTCTCTGCTGTGTCTTGTCAAGGGGAATGGAGTGAGTGTTGCAGAATCAGGAGAGGGCAAGAGGGTGCCTCAGCCCTGCATCTTCTGCAGAGGAGATTAAGGACTGGTAAGGTCCGACCCTCTCCTGCTGCGCTCCTGTAGCCATGTACTGCCCTATCTTGTGCCCTCAAAAGAACTCTGGTTCTCACTCGTGCAGTTTTGCACCGCAGGGCAGGTGAGGGCATTCTCTGTCTAAAAACAACAAGAAAAACCCCAACCCACAGTGACTAAGCTGCAAATCTCTGAGACAAATCCCTTCCTCCTTACTTCTCTCAAGAGTTTGCAACTACTTGCCTCACTGAGTGAGCAAGGGCCTGACCCCGAGCTCTCTAAGCAGACCCTGTGGCTCAGCAGTAGCTCTGGAGCAGGACTTCCCTGCTGCTGGCTTACAGCCGTCATCACTCATCCTACTCGGAGTCCTCTTGGTGCAACTGCCCTGCTGGCCTCTCGTGTCAGCCTGGGAGCAACGATCTCTTCAAGGCAGAGAGGAGTCTTGGTAAAGATGTTTGCAGAGCTGAAAGCAGCATTAGCAGCTGTCTGAAAAAGTATTTTCTCCCACAGTAATATCTGCACTTTTTTTTTCTGTTTCTGCCCCAACCATGGGACTGTGAGGGCTTGAGATGAGGAGTGGGTTCAGGAACGGCCGCCTAGGATGTGACTTAATGTCACCCCTTGCTTTAGTGGGATTCTACACTGGGAAGGGGACTTCCCACTAATGCAGATTTCTCTTCCCAAGATGCTTTTTGTGTTCTCAAAAATGCTATAACTCAATGGGCTCTTCTCATCTCTGCAAGTCCTGTCAGACCTACCTGGGGGCTTTGGGTGCACAGTTCTGTGCACCACTGCCAGTCACCATATCTGTGAAAAATTTCAGACACACATGCCACTGTGGTGTTTTTTAAAAAGGGCCTGTCAAATATCTGCCATCTTTAATTTCAAAGGAAAATCACATGAAGTGCATGTGGTCTTTACCACTAAGCTTGGATGCCATCAGATCACCTGTAATAGGATCAGAGAGTCATTATTTAAACCAATATTCACGTTATTTTAAGATTAAATTCCAAATGGAGCAGCATTAAAATGCATGATCCCCACCTGCATAATGTTCTTCCAGAAACGACTCTTCCCATTTACAAAGTACTTCTACTTAGCGAAATTTGAAAAAATAAAAAAAAAACCCTAGTTTTTAATTCTCCAGTCAGGGATTGCTGAATATGCACACATCCCAGAAAGTGGGAGACTGGCATTTCAGGCTGTGTAAAGTTAATAATGGGCTGCTGATTCACTTGGCATTAGCAAATGTTTATTTATAAGCAACATAAATGACTGAAAATAAAAAAGTGTTGAGCAGTAAAGTATGTGAAATAGACATATTGATAAATTAAATGAAATTAAACCTGCTACAATGGAAAAAATAAATCAGGACCTTTTTTTAATGGATGAGTGATTGCTTCTATGTTGCCATGGAAGATTTTCCTTTAACCTGGCAAGATGAAAATAAAAAGAATTACATGAATTTGCCATCTGACTTTTTTATTCTTTTTTTTTAAAGTGCAATTTTCTAAAGTGTTTTAAATACATTTAAGAGTTTGACATGAAGAAATTTCTAGAATAGATTCTGCAAAGTCCTGTTAGAAGGAGTAACCATTTTATTGTGGTTTAGCCCTAGTCACTGCATAGTTTCTTGCTCACCCATTCCAGTGGGAATGGAGAGAGAATTGGGAAGAAAGGAAAACTTGCGGGTTGAGATGAAGACACTTTACTAGAATAGCAAAGGAAAATTACAATAATAATAAAAAAATAAGGATACTAAAGATCTATAAAATGAACAATGCATGATTTCTCACTACCCAATGTCCCAATGACCAATACAGCCCGTCCTGAGCAGCGATCATGGAAACGAAACTGAGCAGCAAGCAAAGGAGAGAGAGAGAGATGAGAGATGCCAGAGATGCCCCCTCTGTGGGCAACCTCCACTTATATTCTGAGCATGACGTTTATGGCATGGAATACTCTCTTTGGCCAGTTTGGGTCAATTATTCTGTCTGTCTCTCTCCCAGCTTCCTGCGCCTACACGCTTGCACATCAATGAGACCTGTAAAGATGGACAGTGTCCTTGGTCTCATTAGCAACAACTCGTATCATCAGGGTGTTTATCAACATTCTTCACATAGGAAATCCAAAACCAAAACCTCCCTGTAAAGAAGGGGCTCTGAAGTCCTTTGAAGGGGGACACCACATAGCCCAGTGTTTGATCAAGGTCCATTTCAGTGCCACATTGCTCAGCTTCACCTGTGGAACCAGGCACCTTTGCCTACTATGCACCACGGACCGGACTTCAGGTCCTGAGCCACCTCTAGCCCTAAATATGCAAATATTTGAGAGGGGAATGTTTTCAAAATGCACTCTGCAGTTACCATATGCTATTGAAAGAACTGAAATTGAGCTGGCATGAGGGAGAGAAAAAGTTAATTAAATTGTTAGTAAATAGCTACTAATGTTTGCATTATAGTCATTTAAACTCAGTATGTTATCTCTCTTTGGTATCTCCTGCATCTGTTCTGATGCTCTGTTTCATTGTAAATGTATACAACACTCTAAGATAAGGCAGCTTGTTCATCTTTGACAGGGAGAAATTAAAAAGACAGTTGGTATTTTGGGGTGTCATTTTGTTCCTATTAGTATCAAATAAAAACTGGTTTGCTATATAGAGTTGTCAGATCTTGCAGGTGCTATGGTAAGGATTCTGCATATGGGATGTTGCACCTTTTCAAGTGTGGTCCATTTCATAATCAGTAGTCAGGCACCACATCGTTGTCAGATTTGTGGTGGAGAGGAGGGCTGTATTTTAATGGCACCTCGAACCTTCAGCTTGCAACAGTGCTGTTATGCCAGATACTACTGAAAGAGAGAGGAGAAAAAAAAAGACAGTCTATGTTGCAGAGAGCTTAAAACGTATCAGACAGGGATGGTGGGAAGACAGACAGGCAAGAGCAATGATACATGATGAGACAGCCTGAAGAGGCAACATCAGGGAGCCTGACAACCTATTCTAGACTTTTAAAATGCATTTTCTAGAACACATTTGTTCTAGTTTTGGCTCACAAAAGAAGATGCCACATGATGCTGCAAAGAACTTATTCAGAACTCTGCATGAAAGTTAGTCAGGAGAAATCAGCCTTTGCCTTTTAATGAAGAATTAAAACAAAGCAAGGGAGTTTGAAAGCATTTTTCATCCATTGAAAAATGAAGGTAACAGGAAGAGGAGTGCAAGATACTACTGAATAGTTGCCCTTCAAATCATTTATCCCTTGAAATAAGCCCCTGCTTGCTTTCCTTCTGGAAACTTTCAGATAGAGTTTGGCCAAAGATGATGTGCTAAGGCTAGCAAGGCAGACCTGAGAAGGTATTTCATGATACTTGACTCAAAGGTGTAAAAGAGTAATTAGGGGGTAGCCAGCAGTGAATAAGGCCTTTGTGTGTCTGTGGTGCTGAGAGAAAACAGGACACAAGTCACAGCAGCCCACTGTCCATGCTCTGGGTTATGCTGGTAGTGACCTGCAGAAGGTCTTAGAGGGTGGTGTAGCGTCAGTCCCATGCATGCATCTCCCACGGGTCTTCCAGGGGGCTCCCTGCACCTGCTGCTTCCAGATGTGGTCAGACCCATTATCCATACTTCTACTGGTCTTGGGGGTATGGATTTGCACCAAATGACTAGTGATTACATTAATTTGGGGATATTCAGCTCAAGATACTTTCCAATGATCTGAGTGCTCATCTTCAGGAATCAGGCCTCTTGGGACATTTCAGACTGAGTGAGCCAGAAATACAAGCCACTTCAGAATCACTGTAAAAATCCCGGTCAGAGACTTCCAAATGCTAACTGTTCATCGTCATTTGTAAATTTCCCTTGAAATCAGACATCTTGAGGATTTTCACTTTTTGCTAGTTAAAAGCAGTGTGATAGGGAGATTTTTGTGTGTGTGTGTTTAGAAGCCATGTGAGGTTTTACACCTGCATGCAAAACAGAATAAATATATTTTGTTACTACTTAGAACCATATAGCCACTTCTATTAAAAGCTGCATGCAAATAGGTATCTTCAGTGTGCCATAGATTAGTCATATTTATTTCCAAGAAAGATTATAAATAGTGTATAGAGGGGAAATAGAGATTATTTTGCAAATGAGCCCAGATGGAAAACTAACAGATGGCCTACTACTGTATTTTGTATGCTCAGCCCTACATTTAAATTAAAAATTTTCATAATTAAGATGAAGGTCTGTAACAACACTAGCTACTTTTCCTGTGGCAGCATCATGTATCACATATCACAGGTATGAACTGCAGACTTTTCACAAAATAGTGGTAAAACATATATATAAATTTTGCTACTTACTTAGTTAAAACTAAGAGAGTGAATAAAATGCAGTTAACTGAAATTAAAGAAAGGGGAAAATAAAAACCTTTTATACAAACATACTATAATAAAGACGTCTACCACCATCTGACCTTTTCCCCCTGCAGACTGAATGACCTGCCACCTCACTTGGAAGAGGAAGAAGAAGGATCACATTTGTTACGTGCCTTCAGCCAAGAACCAGAAGGCCAGTGGGATTTTCCTATTGCATTACCTAAATGAAATGAGATTCTTAAAATTCAATAATTGCCAGATCAGGAGAAGACAGTTGATAAACTGTGGTCCTACGCACATGTTATATTCTGAGGACTGAATGAAGAGCAGTGATTTACACACTAGTATTTTCCACCTATAAAGCAGCATGTCACTATTCTATGACTCTATGTATATGCGTGTTGGTGTTACCAGGAGGGACTGGGTTGCTGAAGCAAGGGCAGCACTCTGCACATGGTCTGACAGGTGCAGCAGGCACAGCCGGGGCTCTTTTCTCAGCATGCGACCTCAACCTGTGCTCCACACCACCCACAGCATTGATGCAGCATAGGAGGGACGCAACACCTGCAGTCACAATCAACAGCTTCTCTACACCTCCAATGTTCATTTTGTGTCATCTCTGAGAGGAGGGAAGCGGTGCTCCTTTTACAATAGTCTATAAAGAGAGTGCATTGAAGTCAATTGCAAGTTACACTTGTTCTTAGGCCACCTAGGATTCAAGGAGAGTAAAAATGGCTTCACAGTGTTTCTGTCTTCCTGCTGCTCTCACCGAGGTGTTTTCCTCCGTTCGCCCAAGTCAGAAGCCAACTGTCCAGGCATAACCTTGTGGCAAGAAGGACTGTCTGTGTACAAGGGACACATACCACCCAAATCTACCTGTCAGGCATTCTTGAATATCAGCAGTGTTCAATAAAAATAAGACTACCAGGAGACCCTAGGCTGCAAGTCAGAAACTCACTGGGCTTACAAATCAGATGCCAGTGGTAGAAAAGATGTACTTTGTTGTCAGATAGCTTCTTCTGTTGCTCTCACAGTCACAACATTTAAGTGCCTTATCACAGCACATCAAATAGTGTGACTCAGAACTATCATCTGGCTCATTTTCCAGCTCAGCCAGTCCCCACGGAGAGAATTTGATGTACAGCAGAGTGTCTTGTTTTGCTAGCGTAAATACTATTTTTTCACACATTGCTGTGTATACATTAGCAAAGGAAACCCTGAAGCTTCATGCCTTGTGTTGGAGCAGGGCAGGGGATGCTTGTGACAGTCATCTGCGCCTGTGGGAGCTCATCCCACAGGCACAGGTCAGCTTCCAGGATGGCAGAGACAAACTCGCCCTTTTTGATAACAAAAATAGCTTGCAAAATACAGGCAAAGACACCAAATCTGGAAACTTACTATTCTTGATTAACCAATCTGAGAGCAGAGAGCTCTTAGGCATTCCTGTTAGTATTCATAAAACCAAGTAAGAGTCTCTTTCCTTCCTAGGGAGTGCTGCTGTAATGCTGTCAGTCTCCGACTGCTCTTTCAGAATTTTGTGTGTAGGTTTGACATTTCCGGAAGTAAATCTTTAAGAGAAATGGCCACTCCTTAAATTCTCCCTCCCTGCTTTCCTTCATGTGTGTATCGCTGATCAGGCAGCTGCAGAGACATCTGCTGGTTGTTGCAGATTTTGAGAATTAATTATGAGGAAGACAGAACATTCCTCAAATCACGTTTAGATTCTTTCATATTTTTCTGTTTTCTGAAATCTGTATAAATCAGATTTGTCTGATCAGTGCAAACAAGGAGTAAAGAACTGATTTAGTAAGCTTTTTGAGTTGCAGGAAATCTAGTTTGAGCTATAGCTCTGATTTTAGTGATTGAGGTCTTGACATTAGCAAAGGCAGAGCTGGGTTTGTTCAGAAGTTTCTGATGACTCCTACATCCTACATGACATTTCCTAAGATCTTATGTACGTCCCAGACAATCTTTTGTCTTCACTTCTGCATTGCAAGTGCAAATTCTTCAAAGTAAAGAATGTTCTTTATCTATTGGTGCACTATTTGGAAAAGCCACACTGCCATGAAGGTGGACCCTACCTTGTACTTCAGTGGTTTATATGTCTTACAGTTCTCTATGTTTGTGTTTGAGAAGATGTGCTTTCAGTTCTTGCAATAAGCCACTACTCCCACCACCCCATGCTGCCCCTCCTTGACACTACTGAACTTTAAAACAATTCTAACTTAAAAGGTTGACTCTACAGTTATCAGCTAGTTTACACCATTCTGCAGACCTGGTAATCCAAGGCACTGAAACACCAGATGGATAATCCAGAAACATGCAATCTAATTTGGGTTTTCAAGGCATGTGAATTTGACTGCCAATCAGTTCTGCACACAGGTTTCTCTCTTCTGTTCTTAATTACACCTGTGCAAATCTTCATTTATTTATCATTGTCAAATACATTGTGTCGGCTATTTGCATTCCCGGAAGGCACATTTCCATATTGGACACTTATCTGAGAATGAAAATGTCTCAGTCATTAATTCAAATGTGACACACAAAATAGGATGATATGCTCTTAGTTGGTGTTACCAGAATTTTCAGCCCAGAGATCTAAAAAACCTATGTGGCTGTGGAAGTGAAAGACTTAAAAATCCAACTGCTTATCACGGATAAAGGAAAATTAATTTGTTTTCACTTGAGTTTGCTTTGTGAATTTTTACTGTGTTTTGTTATGTTTTTCAGTTCCAGAAATCTTTAAGCCCCTAATATGCACATTAGCCACTGATTCTATCCTCACAAGGAGGAGATGATGGGGTGCCTCCTCACATACATTTTTTCAGCTAGGAAAGGACACAGAACAAGCACATGTGCTCAACAGAGCTTTAAAGCAAACTTTATCCTCTGTGTCACATTTTGTGGAAAGTTTGTAAATAAAAAGGCTGGAGTTTGGTCCTATATCTCTTCATGTGAAAGAGCTCCAGAACTAGCCCAAGGACTCTACTGGTGGTGGGGTACACCCGTGGCTGCAGGCAGGCACAAAGGAGGCATGGTAGACAGGGCCTGGCTGCCGGAGCCACACACAGCCCTGCTCTCCCCTTCCACTGAAGGGGAGGTGTATTGTGGAGTGAGGAACCCAGCTGGCATGTGAGTTTGGTGCTGTGATAGTATCTCCCAGAGGTACAATCTTTGGGAAATATTCAAGTGATTGAATGTGAGGGTGAATTACTGAAGGCTACCAATATGCTATGAACATAGATAGCAGAGAAAGAAGAAAGGAAATGCCAAATTTTCCTAGTAGTAAGGCATATAAAGGAGTTTGTGCAACTCAGCCTATTGGGGGCAACAAATATCAGAAGCCCTGCGGTTGAAAAATAAGGGTCTTTCTAAGAGAAGCAAAATCGAGGACACCTGGTGGTGGGAAAAAGATAAGGGACACCTGGTGGTGGTTAGAGGAACTCTGGGTATAAAAGCACAGAAACAGTAAGTGTAGTTGGCTTTCTGCCTAGTATGCAGTAGGGTCTGAGATTTTGCTCTAAATGACTGAGGTTACACTCTGACAACTGGACTATGCTCTAAACAACTATGCACTGACATCAGCCTTGTGAGTAGGCTCCCATGATGGAGGTTTTTCTCAAAGGCTGCTCAGACCAGGAGTTCAATGTAGATGCTGACCATGTTAGATGCAAAAATGGTGTTTTGGGAAATGTGGCTGGGGCATTGTATGGGAAATTCTGATCACTGGTTAATAGAGGGGAGGAATTATCAGTTAGTGCGTTTTCCCCAGCTAGATTCAGAAATGGCTATTTTAGGGCATGTGTTCCAGTATTCTCTCTCATGAAGACTCTCCCACCACCAATGGACCCATCAGGTGGAAAATTGCTGGTGTGAAAAATGAATATGTGAGGAAAAGGTTGAGGACAGCTGCAGATTTTAAAGTAGTGACCCCAACACAATTGCACAGATGGAAGAGGTGGGTAGGCTAGCTATTGCTGTGCGTGCAAGTTTAATCATGGGAAAGAGGTAAGGCTTGACAGCAGGTGAAGGGAAGGGAAGGACCACTTCTTTTGTTTTAACCTTGCAATGTCATTTCTCAAAGCATTCCCCAGCTGCTTCAATTCACAAGTAATGAAATGGGTATTTTCAAGCATAACCCTTTCCCTGTAGTTCTGCAGAGGAGAAAAATTTTAGTGGCAACTAAAACTGGAGTCCTGACCTTTATCTGGGAAAAGGAGGAAAATGAGAATGAGAGGAGAGTTGTTTCACAACTTGAAGCAAACAGTAGAGCTCTGGGGTGTCTGCCTCACTCCTTTTCCCTTAAAATCACCTGTCCTGACCAAGCCTCATTGTTCGTTTAAGAATGTAAATCTGTCATGATGATCATTATGTTGTCTTGAGAGGAGAATTTTGTTCACACATGGCACTTGCGTGCTGGCAGAACTTCTTCTTCCCTAAGGGATTGGTTTACTTTTTTTAGTCTTGTGCAGGTTTGGGGGCATCTTTAATCATCAAATCTTGATTGTGTGGTTCAAGACCTTATTACAAGCACTTTAACTACTGACAGATGAGGACTAAAATCCATAAGTGGATTGTTTCACAGTATGACATACAACACAAATGTTAGGGGAACCATGAGGCTACTACTCTGTGTTAGTATAGCTAAGAAAAAAATCTCCAACATCTGTTCTGTTTATTGTGACGTTCTTCAGCTAACGCAGAAGTTTCTGCTGCTTGCGGAAAACAGAACAAGATTTCTTAATTTTTTTAAATTCCTTTCAAGTATGGCTCTATCTGATTAATTTTGTTTCAGCAGCTGAAGCTAACAGCCTGTCTTCAGCAGGAATTTATGTGAGAATATATGACTGTGAGCATTTGTCAAGGTTAGCTAAGGTGAGGTGAAGGCTTCCTATCCTGGTCTGGGGCAAGGTTTGTACTTTTGCAGGGGGCAGGACTGCCTGCAATCTTGCAGCTCATCTAAAATTCACCAGGGCTCAACCTTGTTCCTGCCTGCTGCAGCCGACCCCAGTTCAGTACACTACACTGGCAGGACTGGTGCACCGACTGGTGCACCAAGTGGTGTTGGAGGCACAGCCCGCTGTCACAGGCAGGTCTGATAAGGATTCCCTCTCCTGGTGCATCGTTTTGGGAGCCTGCAAATACAAGGTGAGGTCAAGGTAGAGGGAAAGACGTGCTTGGAAACAGCAGGCTGTGTGACTGATGGGCAAGTGAGCAACTGTTGTACTCCTAGGCTTTGCTGATGGTCACAGAGCCCCGGAAGAAAAAAGGCTGTGGTCTGTTCATAGGGCTTATGATCAGCGCAGAGGTTCAAGCACAACTTGGTGCATAGGCCTGTCCTCTTCAGAAAGGTGAATGTTGCTCGGTGGGTGAGTTTACGCCTTAAGCATCTCTGCTCTGTAATCACACAGACGTGGTGGGTATTGCTCACAACGAAAATTCAGTGTCGTGTCTTGAATAAGCAAGTCACTGAGACTGAAACTGCCACAGCAGTGAGGATAAATGCTGGCTAAGTGCAGCATTTCTAAATGCTCTGGATATAATGTGGCATGCAAAATTAAGCACAGGGATATTTAAGAATCAAGCATTCCCCTCTGTTTAACAACGATGCAGTGAAAATCCAAGACACTGCAGTTAGGAATATATGATCAGTTATGATACAAATGGAGCAGGGAGCGAGAGCTGTTTTGTTTCCTGAAGCTGAACAATGGATCAGTAGAAACGTAACAGGCCTACTGTGGCCAGGAAAGGAGGGTTGCAGAGGAAACTTCTTCTGTGGATGTCTTTACAAATCTTTTTCAAATTCTTAGAGCAGAAAGAAACTGATTTTCTCCCATTGTTATGGGAGAAAATAAATTCCCTGAGTTAGATCCTGAGGTCCGTTTTGTCTACTGTTTGGGAATCTGCTTAAGGAAAGGCTAAGTGAAAAACGGGTATTAGGATAGCAGGATTTTACCCAAGTTTCAATAAAACAATGTTGAGGATCACCGTAACTATCTGAAAAAATTCTTGCCTACCTTCATCTGGGACAGAGAGATCAACAAATGGCACTGGTACCAGAATTTATGTCCTCTTTTCAGAGTCCTCGGGGAACACGTACATATACTCTTACGCATTTCCTGAAAAAGTGCATTCCTAGGCTGCTGAGTAATGGGTCCAGAAAGAGCACTGGGGTCTCCACAAAACTCGCCTGATGTGGCTGAGGCTGTCCACCCGACTTTGGCTGCTGTTGCCTCCTCTGCCTGTGATGCTGCATTCCCGCAGCCTGTCCTACTGGTGCAGCCTCAGAGGGCACATCCACACTTGTTCTGTGCTAGCCCTACCCAGCTCCTCCTGTTTTATGGTGGGTTGGCTATTTGGCAAGGGCTGGTAAGCAAGGTAGTATTTCTGGGAAATAATACTGCTCTAAAGATACCCTATTTTACTCTTGCTTCAAGCCACACTTTCAAAATTGTCCTTGATGCACATAATTCCACCACCATGTCTGAAGGAACCTCTGTCCTGACCTCCTTCGTAGGGCAAGGCTGCGGAGAACAGACACATGGCATGCTGAGTGCAGTTCCTTAAGATGAACACATTGTTAGGGCTACTGGACTCCCCAGTCTTCTACAGCTAAAGAAACGCAAAAACTTGCACAGTTTTGTTGTGGTTTTTGTCTCCACTTCTGCAATAGATGTGTAATTGAATTGTATTCCCAGTGTGTCAGGAAACTCCAGCTCTCTGCCTTAAAGATGTTTTAAGGTTTTCTAAGTATCCGAGAGAGATGTCTTAGACAGTCTTTCCACAGACAGCTCTTAAATCAGGCCTGCAGAAATAGTTTTCTAAGTAAGTCCTGTGTCATAGCAGGGTACTGGAGTTTATAATAGGTAGAGACAAAAAAGACAGGAACAAGCTGTTACCTCGTCTTTGTTAGGATATTTTCAAACAGCTGGGATGCTGGCTTTTTAAAAGATGCCATTTTTTTTGTTCTTCTTAGAACTGACCTTTCAGCCCCCAATAAGGAAAATGGAGATGGTGCTTTTTCCTGCCTTGGGCAGCACCACCTCTCTCCAGAGCTGGGTCCTGCTGGAGGGGAAGCTGGGCACCAGCTCTGTATCCCTTAATTTTCCCTTTTTCCCCACACAGAGTGTTATGGAGGAACACAGTCTGCCTGCAAAGCGCTATTATGACAACGCTGCAATCAACAAGGTACTTTGAAGCTGGGAAAAAAGAATCACCTCTGGCTTCCCATTGTTCCTCAGGCCTTGTGCTTTGCCCAATGGGTTACTTCATGATTTTGCACTGTTTCTTGACAAAACGTACTAAATACCTTAATAAGGAGCAGCCAGACCATCTCTTTTTGAAGGGCTTTTATTCCCACTGTTGTAGCAGCAGCACAGTTATCAAAGTGAAGTTCTTGGTGCTGTCTCTGACACTTCGTACACTGCAGCATCGTTACAATGCGGTCTGTATTTTAGGGTAGGAAATATTGACAGCATATCAGCTGCAGGGGAAAGCAGTGAAAAGACAATATCCCGTTCAAAATTAGGTTTGTTTGTACAATGCAAGAAAAATCCCCACTAAAAAAAATAATAAGCACAGCTGGTGCTAAACCACTCTGGTATGCATCTTTCTTTCTTGTGGAAATTGCTCATTTTAGCGAGTCGCAGTGCAGTCGCACTCTGTGCTGCTGTGCCCTTCTCCCTGTGCAGATGTGGTGTATTGTGCCCTTCTCCTTGTGCGAGTGTGCACGTACATCGAGCCCTCACCACTGCCCTGCAGAAGAACAGAGGCAGTGCTGGCCTATTCTCTTCCTTCTGCCTTGCTGTGGCACTTTGGCTTTCCTTGGTTTTGAGATTTTGCCCTCTTCCTTTTCCCTCTTTTCATGTTTCCAACACTGCACCCTGTTTCAGGATCTCCTGGTTTCAGCTTAATTGGCTGATTGTTCCTTTTAACATTATCTTCTCTGCAGAGAGGGTTGAATTCTGTTTGTCTTGTATTCAAGACTGGTACCATTCCCTCTTGTCTGGAGGATCACATCTCCCTTCTCTGCTCATCCTTCCCCCTTTATTGTCTTTCAGCATCCCTCCATCAAAGAGGAGTGGCTCTGGCCTCCTATCCATTTCTCAGTCCCACCACTTTTATTTTCTTCCTGGCATCAGGTTTAAAACATACCTACTGAAGCAAGTACCTTGTTTGGGTTTGATTTTTTTTTTTTTATTCTATCCATCTATGCAGAGAAATCCAACAAACAAAATCATTCCCATTGTTTCCTCCTTCTCCTATTTTCCCTGAGGCAGGTAAAAAACTATTTATATAACTTTGTGCCACAATGGAACCTGGCTTTTTTTTTTCTGAAGGAGGAAAAGATGTGGATGCCTGTGCCACAGGCTGAGCCCAGAGATATGGAAGACAATCAAATCCTTAGGGACTTAAACCTTTGAGCCAATCTGATTGTAGCTTTTGATCTCTGGGCCTTTTGTTTTCTTTTCCTTTTCTTTTTTTTTTTTCTTTTTTTAATTGTCTGTAGGTGTTTTATACTTATTCCTAAGTGGTAAAGAAATGTTGGAAATCTGTCTATAGGGAAACAAAATGCTGATAAATCACAGCTACCCTAGCTCTGAAAAGCAAAGTGGCAATAGCAGAACAAGATTATTTTTTAACCCCATCTTTCTGCTGCATTTATAAATCAGAGCGATATTACTGCTTCTGCAGCTAGAGAAACACATTCCAAGATTGTTTTCCTCTCTGCTTTATCACACACTTTGGTGGTGAACAAATTGTAATGAGTAAACTACCCAGCGAAAGCAGTCTTTCCTGCAATTTGCAAACGAAGTATGCACTGGCTTACATTCTGACAGATTGTTTTGTTGATAAGAGTTTGAAATATGCTTTGTAGACACATATAAGTTCATTATTTGTCTGCAAACAGTTTGTTTCAACTGTTTGTAGGTTGATCATCCCTTACTAGTGGGTCAGCAGCAAAAAGTGTAGACAAATAATCTGTTTTCTTACTCAGAAAGCAGGAAAGAATAGCAAGCCATGCACAGCACTTCTTAAATATCCAGGTGTTCAGGAATACAGCTGTGAAAAGACACTTCCCAAAAAAAGTAAGCTGTGTAGGAAAGTGAATGTGGCAGAGTCCTTGGGTATTTCAAGATTTAAGAAAATTCTCATGAATAATTGTGCCTTCTTTTTCACCCTGCTTTAGTGTACATGACACTATCTTTCCTCTGATCTGCTGCCCATCTCTGCTGGATGTCCCCTGTTTATTATGAAGTAACCCCTGCAGGATGGTGCTCTTGGATTGAGCACTGGAAAAGACCTCTTTGTATAATAAAAACAATGTGAGGGAGTCATTTATTGGACTGGCTGTTGTTTTTGCTGCTGGAATGGCAGATTTACAGGCCTTTGCTGGGTAGGTATTTATTGCTTAGATGGGGAGGAAACTGAATCGTAAACATCTAGGTGACTTTGAATGAAAGCTAAAGAAGTGCTGAGGTCATTCCAGCAGCTTGTGTTTGCACAGTGCAACAGAAGGTGTTCAGCAGAAGACAAATACTTGCCTCAGCCAGCTACACCAGAAATCTGCTCAATTCACGTTATTAGCTATTATTTGTTTCTATGGATGAGGTACAGAAAAACAGTGCTCTTCTCAGTAAGCTACTTCACCAGCAATTTACTTTTCCCAGAAAGATCCTTGTGATTACAATATTGAAAAAATATGGTGGCCAAAGTGTAATTGAGACCTCATCCCACTACCCAGCCAAATAATGTTATTTTGTATAATTAAGTCTAATTTTGAGAGGAATGCAAATCCCTACATTAAGTTGTTTACACTCTCCAGATAAAAGTGGGATTAGGAATGAAAGGAGGCCCATCAAGGTCAGAAGCTGCTGTACACCTCAGGCTTATGAGTGCATTCTTGGGGCACTCTCCTCACTCACCAAGACGGGTCTCCTGAGAGATCCTTGGCTGCACAAAATGTAGAGCACACACCTTTCTTCCAGCAGGCTGAATGAGGAGTTCGGGGAGAAGGCCAAGGATTTTAATGCGGCACTAGCCCTACATAAAAAGAAACAGCTGCTTACAAAAGGTTTTAAAATCTACAAGTAGCTAATATGTCTAACTGGAGAAAACTAGGTATTTTGCCAGCAAACATAAACACCTCGAAATATTCCTCTATGTTTCTACCAGGAAGATGACGAAGTTCAAGTCTACGTGTTACACTTGGACTCTCAAAGCCTTCGTAGCAGATCTCCTTGTCATCTTATGACAGCAAATGTTATCACCAGGGGAAAAAAAAATAATATATATATATATAAGAATGGGGGTTTTTTTTTGCTTTAATTGTTTTAACTGTGATGCCCCCACATACATGCGTCTCAAGTAGTTTTAGTAAGTGCATTAGCACAAATATTCACAAAAATACTGACAAGTACTGTGAAGTGTGCCCATCACTGAAATGTGTTTTATACACAAAGGGGAATAGCCCTCTCTGCAAACACAGGTCAGAAACATGCTTGGGTAACTTAAGAAATTACTTGAGCTTGTACTTATCTATTCAGAAGTCAGAGTGCAGTATGCTCCTTTTGTATTTACTGTCTGACCAATGTTCACCTTTAGCCTTTCTTCCTCCTGATGTAATCCTGTGTAAGGATTATAATTTCTGTATGTTCAGTAGCTTTGCTTTCCCATAGCTCCAGTACAATAGTTGATAACTTATTTAATTTCTGCAGAACCCCAAAATATGATATATAATGTTCATTCCTGCAGAACCTAATCTTCCATTGTTTTTGTTTCAAGGTTCTGTATTCCAGCCCTTCCCACACTTGTACCAATATAGGAGAGCAAATACACCTTTCAAATACAGGAATTTTTTGTGGCTACACTGGAAGTCTATTTCTACCTTTGTCCCATTCCTCTCTGATGATGTGAAATTACCCTTTCTGTGCTAACTTCACCAGAGTATGGCAGCCATGTGTCCCCATCACATCACAAGGCTAAGAATCATGCCAGAATCCAGGAAGATTCCATAAATGTGGTATCTTTGGGTTCTTACACCTGATTTCAGTTCATCTTAAAATTCAGTTCCTGGGTAGCCTTGACTACTAGTAAAGTAACTGATGAATCCTGATTTATGAAGCTTGCATCCTCTCCTGGTGTCTGAGACCCGATGTATCTCAGACACATCAACCTCAACCAACCTGTTCTTTCAGATTGGAGTGTCTTTCCAAAGCCTTGCTTTAAGCAGAGTCTGGGACAGATCATTTTCAAAGTCACCTTCCAGTCTAGAATTTGGATAGCAGTCCAAGGGAAATACCAAGTTCTTGTGACGTGCACTTCTCCCACCTGCATGTCACCATAGTAGCCTAAACTGGCATGGCTACCCTGAAACCAGCAGCAGTAGGGAGTTTCAACTGTGTAACTCTAGGAAATAAATAATTTATTTAATTCAGTCCTCCTTCCAAGCAGCACTCCATGCTGCAGGATAAAGCTATAGCTTACGGATCAGGAGTGGCATTTATAGCCTTGCTGAAACAGGTGTATCTTTAAAGGATGGACCTGTCGAGATTTGCAGTAACTGCCTGTTGTGCGTGATATGTAATCTGCATTTGCAGACTACATATGACTTCGAAGAAGCCTGTTCAGCAGCTGTTGTGTTACAGTCATGTAAGAGAAGAGAGTGAGAAAGCAAGGAGAGAATTTTCCCCATCGCTCCTGCTTCAAATTAGCCCTCTCAAATCCCCAACTGTCTAAAGTAAGAAAGCGTCAACCTAAGTTGCTTTCAGAGCCCTGGGGATCTGAGTTTGCCTGCTTGAGAGATAATTTGTTTTCCTCCAGGCAGAATGTATCAGTCACACTTCCAAGTACAAGTGGTTTCTTTATCTCTTTTTAAGAGAAAAATATACCAATTAGCTCAGTTTGTGGTTTGCCAGGTCTTAATCCATGAGCGGAGACAGGTAGCTCATTGCCTATAAAAGCTGATTTGTTACATAAAAAGCTGGATGCTGGCCTCATAATCACATATCAATGTTCTCAGGCTCTATCCACAGGTCTGCTACTGTGTCCCAGTACAGACATTCCTTGTCCCTCCCTCTGAAATAAAAATAATAATGACTCCTGAGCTGTTGTTGAGACTTGAGGAGTGAATTTCTGTAAAAGTGCCTCTCTTGACTGTAAAGCTTGATGTGCTCAAACCAAGCTCCTGAAAGCTGAAGGGAGGTGCAGCAACCACAGCAAGAAGCACAAGAGCACCATTACTACATCACACATCCAGCAGGATTGTCCCCAAGAGCAGACAGGTGCACACACCACCACAAATGTGTGTGTCCTCAGCTAAAGCCACCCTACCGCTCCCACACCACACAAGCTACATCCTGGCACATAGTGATGAGTCATGGTGTTGTGCTGCCACACCAGGCACAGGGTTTGAGTTTCACTCTGGATTTGTGCCCATGGGGCTCCCAATCCCCACCAGAGATCCAGCTTTAGGATGTTTGAGGAATAGACATGCTGTTTCCCCTTTTGCTTTTGTAG
This sequence comes from Ardeotis arabs, assembly GCA_011801015.1. Lineage (NCBI taxonomy): Eukaryota > Metazoa > Chordata > Aves > Otidiformes > Otididae > Ardeotis > Ardeotis arabs. The sequence continues at coordinate 18,476 of JAAGAY010132872.1, read as the reverse complement.
AGTCTGACCTGTGTTACTTGATGGTGGCTTGATGTCCTGTCTCTCATGTCTATGGAAAGCATTACGTTTCCTGGCTCCAATCCTGCAGGACTCCTGCTCCTCTTCAGGAGGACACTTCTGAGAATCTGAAGTCTTGCTGGGCAATTTGATATGGAGATAACTGAGGTGATACCTGGTCATTCTCAGACGCTGAAAAAAGCCTGATAACAGCCAAGTACCAACCCAGGCATTCTCGTTCTGACATTTCTTGGCCCACAGAATGTGGAAGCTCACTCTTATCATACCTTTCCCTTTTCTCCAACACATCCAGAGCAGTTGCCAGCTGTACAAACCTGCAGCTCCTTGATGCAAACTTCTCCCATGGGCACTATCTCCACAGAAACCCACTGTGCAAGTGCATGCACTCCCATTGCTACTTCTGTAATGTTGGTCTAATGTTTGGGTTTTTTTTTTTTAAAAAAAAAAAAAGAGGACCACTGAGGGAGCTGTTTAAGCTTGACTGAAATGGTTCATATGCTTTGTGTCAGACATTCTCTTTGGATGGCAGACAGTTATATAGTGGTAAAATCCTCACGAATATTTTGTGTTTTGAAGGCCATGGTCTTCATCTAGAACACAGGAGGCCACTTTCAATTCTTCCATCTACTGAAATGGACTTGAAAGAGGTTGGTATTGAGAACGCAGGGGTATGCTGTAGCTAAATATTGCCCTTTGAGAACAGATCTCTCCACTGAGAGAGAGTAGACGGAAAAAGGTACGAAAATCCTGGACTTTTGACTTATTGTTAAGGAAAACTAAATGAGAGAGTCATGGGCAGTTGATGAAAACTGATAAGCACCTGGGGACAACTCCAGAAAGAGAGAATGAGAAAGGCACTGGGTTCAGATTGCTTGCTGCACGCTATAGCTTGGTGCAGTTGGTCACCACTGGTGACCCACTGCCTGCTACTGATTGATCTGGTGTCCTTCAAATGCCTTCTAGTGGCAGTGGTTCTGCCCGGGCGGCCACATCCCCACGGCACAGCTGGAGCAAATGAAGCACTTTGCATGAATGTGCAAAGCGTCACCTGAAAGCACGTGTGGAAAATGCCCAGTGCTTGATGAAAGGCACCAGCTTGCGCCTGCTTCTGGTGGTGCTGTGCGCAAGGTAGCGTCCAGCAGCGCAGCTTTCTGCTTTGCTGAGCAGAAGAGGCAGGTTGGGATGGAACTGGCATGCCAACAGCAGTGGACGCTCAGCATGCCCTCCTTGAGTTTGCACAAGATGCAGTGTTTTTTTTAAAGAACGCTGCCTGAGGGGAAATTTTCTTTTCTGAATCTTTGCTTAAATGAAGATATAGCGCTCCAGGCACCAGGGAAGGAGATAAGGCATCGCCTGAGACAACACAGTCAGAGCCCGATGAGTAAAGGCTGTGGGGTCTGCCACAGACTCAAAAGAGTCTTTGGACAGTGAGGGTCTATTGCTGAAGGTCCTAAGGGTACCTGGGGCATCTTGTGCAAGAGGTGCAACCTGGTGAAGGAATTCAGGGTGCACTGGGAACTGCAGATTTACTTAAGGGAGTGGGAAGGGAATGACAACCCCTCTTCCCTGTCATCATGGTGCACAGTGCTGGTTTCTGAGGTCTCCAATATGGCTGTGCAGTCTTCACTTTCAGGCAGGGGCTCTGTCTGACCTCCATCTGAAGGTTTTAAAGGAGAAGAGCTTGGCTTGGCTTCTGCTACAGAAGGTCAAAATGCTGTAACATTTGACTATGAGAAGTCAAAATGCTGTAACAGAGCCAAAGCAATTGACAGGGAAGCTAATTGGAAATCCCTCTCACATTCTCTCTAGATTTTTTTAAAGACTTTTATCCTCTTATTATTACAGACCTGCTATTTTTATCTTTCAGACCAGTACTCACTGTCTGCTCCTTGGTTGCCTCCTGCTTAGACATCATTAGGGAGCCACACAGCTCTTGTGTCGGTGGGTCTGTGACTGCAGTGTGGTTTTGTAATGCTGGGTTTGGTATTGCTAACTTCTCCCACCTGCTGCAGACCTCCATATACAATTTTAGTTAAGTCATTTCAAACAGTTGCACTGCCTGCATGTGAAGTGGCAGCGTTAAAGAAATACTGTCTCCCATCCTGGTTCTCTGCAGCTGTACTGAAAGTGTAAGCTATGTGGGGCAGGGATCACCTTTTAGGGAATCTGTGCAGCACCTAGGACAATGTGGTCCAGGAGACCTAATATTTTTCTACCCAGAAAAGCAGAGAAGAGGAAAATAAGGCACTGCATCCTTATGTGGAGACTGCCCTGATCTATTCTGTGTGTGGATGTGTAAATTACAACAGATGATGGGCTTAGCAATTATGTTCTTTGCATACTTAAGTAGGAACAACAGCTCCCAAACTGCCAATATCTCTCTCGATTCTCACTGAACGGCTGTGTGTCACACGGTCACACAGCAAGGGGGCTTGAGGAAATGGGAGGAAGGAATGACAGAGGAGGAATCTTCAAATGGGGAGATACATCCCTCTCCAACAGGGAATGAACAACAGCATCTTTTTAAAAAGAGACTGAAATTCACCTGCATTTCAAGCCTTCTCTTGCTTCAGGGAGTTTGGTTTGAGCAAGAGACATTTTAAACTAGCTTTGAGAGCAGAAAACTGTCTTCAGTGCACTGTGCCCCAGTGTGCTCAGCCTGAGGCTGCCTGTGTGGTGAGCTGCCTTCTTGACTAACTGTTTTCTGCCCTTATCTGTATGTTTCTTGGATCTTCACTTAAAAGAAAAATGAAAAAACAATCCAAACAAAACCAACCCAATCAAAAGGGAACAACTCTGCTTTTTGTTTTCTTCTGGTAGACCACTCCAATTCTGAGAATTTCTGTGCTTCATCCCCTACACTAAATTTCACCTCTCCACTTATGCAAGAACCATGAACGATAGTAAGCACTAGTGCAGAAGATGTGCAGGAGGAATACTGCAGTTTCTGTGAATGTGTTGATGTCCAGATAATGTTTTACATCACTTGACACACAGCCTTCCCTGAATCATGGTGTCTGCTCTCTTTTCAGCTTTCCTGGAGGCTTCAGGAGAAAGAAATCCTTGCCTTCATCTGCATGTGAAAATAGGTTGAGACCTCCAAACTCAGACATTTGGAAGATGACATAATTTGACATGAGTCAGCATGATTAGCAGGTAAAAGCCTCATGCTGGCTCTTGCAGCTCAAAAGTGCATGGTAAATTGACAGAGCTGTGAAGCTCACCGTGCCGCAGCCTATGTGGTACATTGCTTGATATTTCCTCTCTACAAATGCCCAGAACAGTTATTTGATAGTTCATATTATTTGGACAACATCAGGGCTCAGAAAGAGAGCAAGAAGACAGAAATGGAGGTGACCTGAGCCTCTGACAGGTAGCCAGTGAAGCGATGACTCCGGATACGAAGTCAGTTAGGGCAAGCTTTTGAAATGACACAGCCTGTTGGATGATGCTAAGCTCTGTTTAAAAACCGGGCCAGAATTATTGCAATGGTAACAGCTGGATACTGAGTGATTGTAAAAATCCGGCTCTTGTTTAGCTGCCTCCATGGGAACTGAGCTAAATTGAAAACCTGGCCCTGACTGGGCATGCTGGGCACTTTAAAACTGGTCCTTCTGCTCTTTGGAAATTTCAGCCGATGTTGTGTTCTGCCAGCAGTTGAGATTTCGTTGTTTTCAACAGGAAACTTTCTGAAGTAGTACTGTTCTTTGTTCTGCATTTTTTGTTGCTGGTTTCTGTTTTATCTGACACAAGCATCAGTGCCTGTCAATTCCAGAGTCTGTTCCAGGCTCCATATGCCAGTGTGGTTACAGCCTGCTAATTCCTTTGCTTGCATACCAAAAGGCAGAAGCAGTTATCTGTCTCTTCATTATTTGTTGCCTTTGAATCCTAGCCTGAATGAGTGTGTGCATCTTTCAGCCTGTGTCCAGAATAATGCCAAAATTCAAGCCTTATCTGCAGGAGGAACTCTTTCCACTAGAAGCCCCAGCCAAGTTTGGGGCCCTGTTAAACTCACTGTTGTGCAAATAAAGTCTGTATGTCCTCTGCAGAGTAAATAGACAATACTGACATGGAGCAGCAGGAGAAACAGGTATAAAGTGTGGAAGAAACTTAGATAGGGGTGCACAGAGCTTGGATAGCCAAGATGAGAACAATACTGAGATCAAATTGTGTTTCATGAACACAGCTGGACAAGTATGTTTGCTGCATACCATCAGTTTTCAGCAGCCAGTGAAGAGTTATTAACTATTAGCGATAAAAACAAGATGGAGGATTTCAAACATGGGCTGAGAGGTGTGTGATAAAAGTCTTTTATAGGGCTGCACCCAGTTATTTAGCATGGATGGTTGCCAGTTGGTAAGTGAGCTCTTTTGACAGCATGCTGTGATGCTCTTGTGGGGATGGGAGAGGTGTGAGGACAGAATACCTCCATCACCTGTGTCAGTGCACACTGCTGGGAAATGGTGGTCAGTGCTGTGTAGTGCATTAGTGCATTTGGATGCTTTGCTTCCAGCACAGGGATATGAACCTACCAGCAGTGCTGGCTAGATGGTTACGATGTGACTTAGGGGCATAGTATAAAATCCATGGAAACAAGCTGTTGAGTGTTTTCAGCACTATGAATCCAAAAGACCAAGATAATGCAGCAGGCAGCACACTAAAGCTGTCTTTCCATGAAGCCCTAATTTTTGTATGGGTGAGGAGTCATTTACTGCTTCTCTGAAGCCAAGGAGTGATGGTAAATAGAGACCCAATGCCAGATGGAGAATGTGCAGATGTTTCTGCCACTGTGTAAAAGGTACAAGGCTGGTCTGAACCGCTTGACTGTCCAGGTAGAGGACAAATCTCCCTGCTGCTAACTCCCAGTTGGCTCCCTGTATCTGAAAATGTCTCCTACTGGGCAGTAAAGCCAAAGGTAAGAGTTTGGCAAAAGCAGGAGTGATACTCCTCCTGCTCTCCCTGAATCTGTGAACCCCTCGCTGCACCACTCGGGTTTGCTCAGAAGAGAGCCACCAGCTTCTCCTCGTCCCGTACCTCAACAGACTTCATTCCTGTGGTAACGCTGTCTTCGCATTTGCATGCAAAGTATGGTTTGCACTGCACTGAATGCTATTTGGATTGGCTACTATGTGATAACATCATTCCAGCGGGGCGAGGGTAGGGGAGGGAAATCCCATCCTGTTGTTTTGCTTCTGCTGAGTCCTGAATGGGTTTCTGAAAAAAAAGAAATTATGACAGAAAGAGGAGAAGGAGGGCCAGCATTGATCACTGCTAGGGAAAAGAGCCTTTTCTTGGATAAACTTCATCATGAGTTGCACACTCTTCTTCCCATATTAAAGACCATACTGCCTGTTGATCTCGTGCCTGTGACCACAAGCTGGAGTGCAGGAGAGGATCTCTCTCTCCTTCGCAAGAGCTGCCTCTCATGGTGCAGGGTCTGTTCTTCCTCCTCTCTCTGGGTGGCAGCAAGGGCAGACTGCACTTTCCGTGGCGCAGACAATGCCTGAGTGTCTTTTTGAGATCTGCACTGTGGCCACTGTCAGGAGCCACGCCTAACACTTTAAAAATGCACTTTCTATGTGAGACACTAAACTCACTGTCTCCATGATAAGACGTAGTACTTCTTGTCTGTGAGTGAACCCTAATAAAAGCCTGGCATAGATTAGAAGCTGGGCTCTGATACTGGGCATTGCTAATAGCCCCTTTCTGATGAAAGTTTTGCTGTGGGTGGCTTGATTCCACTTTGAGGGAGATTTCCCCTTCTGTGTCTTCAGCAACTCCCGGGAGGGGGGAGGAATGTGCTCCCTGATGTGCATTCTTTCCCACTGCTATTTCTGGCTGTGCACAGACCACTGCTTCACAGTGACTGGACCACAATGTTTAGTTAGGGAATAGTCTGTTACAAGAGATTAAACAGATTTCCCTACAGTGAGAGAACAATAAGCATGTGAACAGTCAGTGGTTGGTTGGTTGTTTTGGCTTTTCTGTACTGAGCAGTTACATGCTACTAGTTACATGTATCTTAAGCACACAGAGATCCATACAGTTCAAAATATGATTCTGGTTTTGTGCAACTTTCTGCTACAGCAAGAGGTCCACCTGTGAAGATGGAAATACCGAGACTTGCTGCATATACTGTGGAGAAACGTGGCAATATGACATGAAACCCAGCATCCCAGCTAAGGGAGGAAATCTCTCAGGCACAAACATGGGCCCCATGCTTCATCTTCAAGCCTTCCCATTCTTAGGTGGTAGCCATTAGATATCTACACATGGGACCTGAGAGCCCACCAGATAGATTTCATTAAGACAGATGCAAAAATGAGCTTTTGGGGGACTGAGATGTAGCAAACCTCCCCCAGAAATGGTAGGAAGCTGTGAAACAAAGGATAGAAAAATTAATCCATTCATCTTGAGAAGATTTACCACTCCCACCCTTACAGTGGCTGACAATGAAATTTTGTTTGTCCCCCTCATTTTCCTTTTCCACCTACAGTTTTGTGCATGTGAAAAAAAATGGACATCTGAACACCCTCAGAGGCACAGCTCTTTTCACCAACCCACAATCAGCTCTGCCTCCTCAGCGTGCCCTCCCACTGATACACTAAATTAGGTGCCTTCTGCTCTCGAAGGACTGCTCCTGGGACAAGAAAGGTGGCAGAGCCTGCATGCCTCTTCAGCCTGTGTGCTGCTGAGGGAGCATGCTGTTTGCCACCACATGTGCAGCAGTTGCCAGTGTGAGGTGAAGGCCTGTCCTGCAGAAGCCCCAGAAGCTCCTTTCCTGCCTCCTCCCTGTGCCATCCTCACACAAAAACACACTGCTGCTGTTTCATCCAACTTAAATAGGCACTGGGGCTATAAAGCCAGACCCAAACTGAACCTGGCAGTATCCAACAGTCAGTGAGGAGCATGACTCATGGATGATGGCAGGTCTGCAAACCAAAAGCTCAATTTAAAAAATAGTTGTTAAGACAATTCTTAATCAGCTGCCAAAGCATCCTCATGAGGATGGTAGCAATTAGGAATTAATCTTTGTTTGAAACAGGAAAATATTTTCCACCAATGCATCAAAACCTGAATGTAAACTAGGCAGTAGGTGGAGAGATTTATTTTAATGACCTCTGTGTTCTTGTTTGCTCTTCTCAGGATATGGCTAGCACCAAAGAAAATCATGAATCCATTAATCAGCCAAGTCACTGCTATTACAGAAATTAAAATCTCCTGTCCTTATGGTGCAAACAAATTAAGGGGTAAAGAGCATAATCTAGGGTCTTCACCCCAAATTGTGTGAGGGCATTATTGGAGAGGGCCAAATCATTGGGATCTGGAGACACAGAAGAGCAGTCATCACAGTAGATCTCACAGATTAATAATCTTTCTGTACCTAACTGAGATGCAATATAACAGCAAGAACATAGCTTCATGGATAAATAAAATGGTAACAAACATGTCCATGCGATGAATTAACAGGGAAAATGAGGTTTGTGCATACATGGTAAAGCAGGCATAAGTTGCAAATTTATCTCTCTACACTCTGTTACTGCCCAGAGAAATGTGCTTATATTTAATCCAGCTCTGGTACACATGGCAGGAATTCTGCAGCTGTCAGTGATGTTATGTACTGCAAACTCCGCATATCCATTGTAAAACTGTGCTCATTATAAGAAGTAAAATATGGTACCTGAATCTTAACTGAAGTATTAATAATGAAAATGGATTACATGCATCCTATTTGCTGAGCAATTATTCTAGGGAAAGGATTGATTTTAGCTTTTGCCTCACTGACTGAATAGCAGAAGAGGTATCTGCATGCAGTATCTCTGACCTGGAGAAAATGTCAGTAACTTTATGAGCTTTAAGGAGAAATGCAACGTTTTGGGGTTTCTTTCCTTTAGCTATGTGCAAGTAAAATGTTACTATCTGTGTTATTTCTTAGAAAAAAGAAACTCAGAAAAATTTCATATAACTTATTTAATCAGAAGCCTGCATAATCATTAAATTCTCTACATTGAAATATTGAAATAGTGCATTCTCCTACCCGAGAATTGTGCTGAAGCAGGGCAAAGAGCATCTTTACTACACAGTCTCAAGGGGAATGTACCCTAAGGCCTTGGAAGTTATCCCTTCGAAGGAAACTAGCCTGCTTTAAAGGGCAAGAAATATAAAAACCAAAAAGTGTCAGGACAATAGCTGATTACAAGGATTCCCTATTGCTCCCCATGAGAACCAATATCTACTCAAATTCATTGTTGACATTTCTTGTTGTGGAAGGTGTTTTAGATTTTTTCTAAACTTAACCCAAATGTGGTTCAAATCAAAGACATTTCACCCAGGATCAGGCAAAGTGCAAAGACTTGTCTTCTGTTTGCACTTTCACGGTCTGAAGCTGCAATTGCAGAGAAGCAGCACACTCCCTGAAAAGGACCATTCGCATCTGAAGGAGCAAAACCTTCAAAAGCAGGAAGGAGCAGCACCTTTCCAGTGCTCACTGCCTCCCAAGCAAGCAGGGCTGTGCACAGGTCTGTGCTGTGGTCAGTGCCTTGGGATGCAGCCTGCGAGCAGGCTGCTGTATCCATGGCAATGGGCAGTTCAGCAGATAGCTTATCGGTGCATAAAAAGAGGAATTACATTATTCCATACTTGATGTAATGACTGGTTGGACACTTCTAGTCAATAAATAATAACCTTGGGGTCAGGTATTTCTTGGCAGATAATGGCCACCTGTGCTAAAAGCTGTCAGCTCCTGCAGTAATTCTTTAAGCAATAGGAAATGGGCTTTACATCAGTCACTATGGAACAAATAGAAAAGTTTTCTCTCAAATGTAATCAGCTTTACGGCACTAATGCCACTTCTAAGTGAAAACAGGAGTAGTCTAATATGTGGAGAAATGCAGTGTACACACAGCCAAACTTGCATTCCTGCAGGAAAGAGCCTCAGCTTGTGTGAAGTGTGTTAATGTGTTTGAAAGGGAGAACTAGTAGTATCTTTCTACATAAAAAGCTCTACATGTGCTTTACAACTCACACTTTTTCTCGGGAGCCAGGGAAAGAGGGAAACACAGGACCTTACTTCAACACTTACCATATTAATTCCACTTGTATGAAACTATGGATAAAGAATATTTCTTCCAGGGGGTGAGAAGCTGTAAAAAAGCAAAAGCCTTTCCTGCAGCCAGTGCTGATAAAAACACATATATAAAGTTCTAGTCAAAAAACCCCACCATTAAAATGACAAAAGTCATGTAAGTTTTCAAATTTGCCTGAACCACATATTTCTGGGTGCACCATTTGTAGTGATAAGGTCCTGCAAGGTCCTGTACATGGGTCGGGACAATTCCAAGCACAAATACAGTCTGGGTGGAGAATGGATCGAGAACAGCCCTGAGGAGAAGGACTTGCGGGTGTTGGTGGACGAGAAGCTCAACATGAGCTGGCAACATGTGCTTGCAGCCCAGAAAGCCAACTGCATCCTGGGCTGCATCAAAAGAAGCGTGGCCAGCAGGTCCAGGGAGGTGATTCTGCCCCTCTAATCTGCTCTCATGAGACCCCACTTCGAGTACTGCGTCCAGCTCTGGAGCCCCCAGCATAAGAAGGACGTGAACCTGTTGGTGTGAGTCCAGAAGAGGGCCACAAAGATGATCAGAGAGCTGGAGCACCTCTCCTGTGAGACAGGCTGAGAGACCTGGGGCGGTTCAGCCTGGAGAAGAGAAGGCTCCGGGGAGACCTTATAGTGGCCTTCCAGTACCCAAAGGGGGCTTATAAGAAAGATGGGGAGAAACTTTTTAGCAGGGCCTGTTGTGATAAGATGAGGGGTAATGGTTTTAAAATAGAAGGAAGCAGATTTAGACTTGATATAAGGAATTTTTTCCAATTAGGGTGGTGGAACACTGGAACAGGTTGCCCAGAAAGGTGGTAGATGCCCTATCCATGGAAACATTCAAGGCCAGGTAGTACAGGGCTCTGAGCAACCTCATCTGGTTGGAGATGTCCCTGCTCCTTGCAGAGGGATTGGACTAGATAACCTTTGAAGGTCCCTTCCAACCCAAAGTATTCTATGATTCTGTGATTCTATGATTCTGTAACATCCCTTAAGAATGGGATCTTACAAGAGCCCCAAACTTGGTACACATCAAAAGGAATCTATTTTCTAATTTTAGTATGTGCCTAATCTTTGCTCTCACATGCAAGCTATAAACAGCAGTTGATTTGTACACAGATGAGAATTTGTTATAAAGAAGGGCAGGAAGATGGTCATCTTCTCTCCTCTTTCTTCTCCAGAACTGTTTCTTCTGCTTTGATGACGAAAACACTGCTCTTAAATGGGGCTGTACACTAAACATGGGCACTGTGTGGTGCAAGTCTTAGGCCCATGCTAGCCAGAAGGTCAGACAAGAGGTTCATAACAGCCTCTCCAACAACTTTAAAATTTGTGTGTTGACTGTTGGTGTTGAATTCAGAAGCTACTCCTCTCTCAATACCCATGCGACATGGACCAGATACCAGGAAGCAGAGCAATTTATGCCACCTCTAAAGCTGTTTGACAATTAACAGGCAATGCACAGCTGACAGAGTAGCTAATGGGAGCCATCAGGTCTGGCAGGTCTGGATGTTACCTGAACTGAGTGCTGGAGAAGTCCCCCCTGACTAGGGCAGCCAGTGTTTTCCAGCTGCAGCTTCCTAAGGGACATTGCCTGTCAGAAACACCCAAGCTCCTGCAGACTTATGACCTGTGTCCCCACGGGCAGTCAGCAGCAAAGCAGGGCGCAACTGGGCAAACGTGCTGTACAGAGGAAAGAGAAAGACAATTAACTTCTTATTTGTCTCTTTCTGCTCCCACCTGAAAAAGGCCACAGAGGTACTTTTCTGCAAATAGAAATAGTGCTGATTATTTATGTTTAAATTAGCCAGTGCTCTCAGGAAACAACTGAAGGGCACAAAATTCAATGGGAATTTTATCCTGAATACCAGCAGCCTAAGATGCTACCAGTGGGCTCTACCTGTGTATCATTGACATGCACGTGGGAAAGGAAGCAGGAGGTCCAGCAAGGATAAGAGTCCTGAAGGACCGAGAAGGCAATCAATCGCATTTGCACTATTACTTGACCTCAGGCTTCTTTCTCTAGATCTATAACCTTTTTTATCCTTTGAATCAATGCAAAATCTTTCACCCTGGTTGCCAACGGTGAAATAGTAGGCAAAACTCTCACTCCCTGAGTTTTGCTGCAGCAAAGAAGGGATCTTTACTTTTACATACAGAATGACAGGATGGAAAAAAAGAGGGATGATCACGGGAGAAAGAAAAGCAGCAGAATAATGAGGTAGTCACACTGGCATATGGAAAAGAGCAGGTAGTTTGAAAAGAATTACATTACACAGGGCAAGCTGATTGAACTTGCAAATAGACTCCAATGGAATAACAGTTTAGAAAGAATTAGAGAAAAATTAAAAGACAAAGATGGAAGATGGTAAAATATTGCTTTTGTCTTCTACTGTAAAAGGTGTATAAATGTTTCAATAAAGGGGCAAAGAGCGGAAGCATTACATCATACCATAATTTTAAATGAACTATGGAGCTCTTGTGGAAAATGAATATATATTTCATATATGTATGTAACAAATATGTGTAAATTCACCCCCACTGCAGAAATTCCTCTCAGATTTACCCTCTTCTGCAGAATTGTCTCAAAGTCTATCTTGTCTTTACTAACAATGTTGTCTGTAGTGCTCATGGCTTCTGAGATGAAAATGAAAAGGTGAACAGTATGTGAATGTCTGTGAACCATGTGATTCACAATGTCTGTGAATCACAATGTCTTTCAAAGTTTGCTGACAGCCTGAAGAAACACTGAAAATGTGTCAACTTTCTAAATTCTGAAATCTGAAGTTAATAGTCTGCACCTTATTAAAAATAAGGACAATATAAAATTAAATATCATACCCCATTATTATGAGGTTTCCTGAATGCACAATTACTCTACCTAAGCATTTCTGTATCTTCCACAGCATTTTGCAAACTCCAGAAGACCCTCTATGAAGACAAAACTAGTTGCAAGTAGAGCACATTGAGACCTGACGGTTTAGCAAACAAAGGTTGGCAATTTTTGTCATTGTACAATGTAGTGCCTTCGTGTATATACACTCAAAGAAAACTGGGACCCTGAGAAGATACAGTCACACGTATCTGCAAATTCACGCTCCTGGTCTCCTTCAAGATAATACACCAGATCTTTTTGCAGGGAGACTTTAAAATATAGACAAAACCTACTCAGACTTGACATTTGTTTTTGTTTCCTTCACAAAAAAAAAGGGACTTAAAAGGTCATCTAATAGGAGCACATGTCATCCCACCAACAAAGAAAATAACTGAAGAAAATTAAAACAGTTATTCTAAAAGTATCAGGTCAAGAAGTGCCAATATTGTGGAAGTGACTTCTGCGTGAGTCATTCAAAGGGAAAATTTTGACTGAAACAGAAACTATGGAAGAAACACAAAATGTCAGGTTTTTTAAACTCGAGACCTATTTATTTTTAAGCACAGATTAGGATTAATGTTTTATAAATGCAAGAAGGAATACAGTTTTCCTCTCCGATTTTTGTTCAAGGGAAACCACTGAAAAATAAGGTAGTTGTTGACTGGTCCTCCACACAACGTCCTCCACACAAACTTTGCATGTGGAATCATATCTTTTTCTAAGTGCTAAGCAATAACTGGGCTTTATCCACCTCTGAAACAAATAAAACTCAGCCCATGCAAAAGTCCTTGTCACAAACATTCTACAAATGAACATATCCAAGGAGAAAAAAATTAGTGCATCTGCAAAAAAAATCATTGCAGATGAGGCATTTGGGTTAATTTCATGTGAAGACAAGGGTGGTGGGGCCATCCATGCTGTACAAATAAAAATTAATCCTAAAGCAAATGAATCCTCCAGCACCTTTAAAAAGGGAAGTATTTTTTCATGTTTTGGAGATCAAAATTGGGTTCAAGCTGTATTATGCACTACCTAATAGGCAAAAATGCAAAGAAGTGTGAAATCTCACAAGTCATTATGCATTGTTTTTAGTGGCAAGAACAATCTCCCTCTCTTATATCACTGATAGCACCAATTTCACAAAGAAAAGTAAGTAACGAATCATTTTGAACAGCAGGTGATGACAGTATTGGTCTTTATTCTCACTAGTGCCAAAACCCCTTTTACACCAACTCGGGAGACTAGAGACTCCTAAAAGCAGCACTTTACCGGGTGTTCAGCAACCTTAATGAACATGAAAATCAAACCCATTACGTGAGAAAGGGCATGATAAAGTGCCTCGCTGCCAATAGCCCCCACACAGATGCCTCACTCGCTGGGAGACAGAGAAAGAAACACATCAAAGTAACTAGGAACTGAAATTATTCCATTAGCTAAAGAAATCTGGGAAAACTATCTCTAAGTAAGGTGGCACAGGAGGAAGACCCTGTCTCCCACTCTGCAGTTAGTTTTGCAGACAGTAAAAGGTGGTGAAAAAAAAAAAGAAAGAAGTCTTTCTAAAGCTTGAACACTGGTCATCTGAAGGATCTAACTCTGCAAGATAGTGCATTGAGCAGACAGACGCAGCTAAAGACGCCTGGAGAAACAGGAGAGGAAGAGAGAAAAGAGGAAAGGAGAAGACAAAAGCTGAGAAAAAAATTAGTAGAGGAAACTTAGAGGGGGGAAAGAATCAAGAGTAAAAGAGACAAAAATGAAAAGGAAAAAAACAAAATCACCAAACAAATACCCCTCCAAACTCAAAACAGATGTCTCTAATGGGAGTCTGGGCTGCCAGTACAGTACAAGCCTGAGCCTCAGAGAAAACACAAAACAAGACGCAAGGGGATAATTTTTCTTCCAATTTGTCCCTGTTTGTTACATGTCCTGATTTTACTGCTAAAAAAGGAAACTCTCTGGCTGAGAAAAAGCCTCACCCTTTCTCTGCTGTAGCCATTTCATCTCCCACTCCCATATCTGAAGTTTTTTCACTTGGACCAGTGATGTTTTCTCTGTCACAAGCAGCTGCATCCAAAGTGCATCACCTGGGTATAGTGGGATTTGGGGGATGGCACAGAGGAGAAAAGGGTGGTAGTGACACCCAAACCCCACAGTAGTCTCAGAGGGATACTTCCTGTGAGAAAGGCATGCAGACATCATGCACCCCCATGGAAAGTACCAAAGATCAGGGGTATAAAAGGTGGTGACTTCAGTTGCACTGAAATGTTTCATGAATGTGCCTTACACCCAGATCACAGAGGCAGTAACATCAGGTAGCAGTGTTTTGGTAACCCGGTGCAGCACAGCACCCCTGAAGCTCTGCTGTTCTCCGCAGCCTCTGTGGCACCAACCCTGGTCCTGATGGTGCTTCAACATCCTGCTCCAGCACCTGCTCTACCTACGGAGGGCAAGGGGAGTTCAGTTCTGCAGGGTCCTCCAGGTTGCGTGTGCCCAGGCTCTGTCACTGGAAACCCTTCAAGTCTGACCTCGGAAGATGTGCTGCACTCTTCTCCTCTGCGGGTTTTCTAGCTGTGGGGGTGGCCTGAGGCCGTGGTTTTTACTGTGTGAGTGATATTCCCCAGGCTTGTAAAGGACAAGCATTTAACAGACCATCTGTCTATGGTCTTCTCATGGTTTACCATGTTCCTGGCAAAACTGTGGCTTCCATTACATTTTTAGTTCCCTTTCCCTTAGATTCAATAAGCACTACCTGTGTGATGTCAAAATCTTGATGCAATAGGACGGGATAGAAATGGCTGCAAACTTAAGGGGAATTATACATATTTCTGAAATGGTAGCAGCTATTGCTTTGCATAATGTCAACCCAACCCCAAATTGATGCGGCAGATGGAGGAAGGGAAAACAGGTTACATGCCTGCAGTGCTAGTGTACTGACAGGCTTTGCCCTGCCAACTAGCTCAGTGACTTGCCATGCCTCTGTGAAGAGCGGTTTCTAAGAGGACGTGAAACTGCAGTTTAGATTGTAATTTACGAGTGCTTTTCATGTCAGAAGAGTGTGTTGAAGCACAAGTTTAGCTGCAGGTATCAGCCCCTGGGTTAGAAAAGAATTATTTTTTAAAAGGCAAAATATTTATCATTTGCCTATAAGGACCAAACAGTAAGCCGTCATCTGAATCTCCTAATAAGAAGCGCCCTGAAAAATCCCATTATTTGTTATAATCATGTTATTTGCCACTCTGTGACTTTAAAACAAACAAAATTCAAATCAAAATTGCTCACTTTTATTTGTCTCCAAATTAATGTTGCTGTTTGCTATTTTATGACTTCATATGCTGCTCTGTTCTGAGCTTTCACACCAGCAAACATAAGACTGGGCTATATTAATCTTGATAACTACATACTTAAAATCAGATCTAGGAACTTAGGAAGCTAGGTATTGAGTTCCTCCGAATACATGTCCTCTTAAGGACTGTCCTGGGAGCACTGAATCATTTACTCTGAACAGTTAGCAGTCAATGCTGTTTTCAGTCCTACTATAAATACTGGACCGGATTTGAAGAAACAACATTTAAGAGCTGCATAGTTTACTACCAAAGCCAGATTTTTGTGTAACCTATGCATGACCCATGGATCTTTACCTGTGTTTCACTGCAAGCTGCACATAAAAATAATTTCTGTAGGATTTTAATGAGAAATTATATTTCCCATTACATAGCAATAATTACTTCAGCAGACTTTCATTTCAAAGTCAGCCATGAGATAAGACAACTGAGGGCTGAATCTGTGTTAAACTCTGAGGTTTAGAGTTCACACAATATTGGCCTAATAGATGTTGGTTTATGCCTGACAGAGTCTGTAGCTAAGCGTGTACAACTAACATGATTTAAAGGTGTGAAGCTCCGACTAGCCAGGAGCCAAGCTGTTTTAAATTTTTTTTGCTGAATGTATTTTCTTAAAAAAAAAAACCACCTATATTCAAACCTAGACAAGCCTATGTACTAATTTAGGCAGGAAGAAGAAAATGCTTTTGTCCCACCTTGAATTTCTGCTTCCCAAGAATCAGGTTTTTTTCTAGTGTTTTTGACTGTAATCATACCTACCATCTCCACCCCTGTCCTGTGAAGCTTGTCCTCACTGACAATTGCAATACACTATTGGGCAGCGGGTGCCACGTCCCCATTGAAGTGGTGGGAACTCAGGCACAGGGATGTAGCTGTAGGGCCTGGGAAAGCTTTTGAGACCCTAGATGCATGTCCTGGTGAGGTGTCTCTTTCTTAGGGAATTCTGTCATCCCATACCACCATGGTTTTCACAGAAAAAAAAAAGAGATTAGAGGGCCTGAAAGGAATCAGTCTGTTCAGACTTGGACAATCAAGGATCAGGCCTTCAAGGCTGTTTGAGGTATGTACCCAGTACCCACTATCCAGTGTAGATGTGCCCAGAAAGACCAAACACATGCTGACTCCACATAGCACAGAAATGTTCACATTAGCTCCAACTTGAGTTGTCACACTTGTCTGTTATGGCCCAGAACAAGGACTTACAACCTCCATGATGAGCATGATGAGGCTCCTTGTTTGAGTTAACAATATTTTTCCTGCTTCTGACGGTGAAAGCAGCCTAATAGGTTAAGGGGCTCCAAATCTCTGAAGACATGCACATCAGCATATTCACACAGGAGCTGTGGGATGGAGCAAGGAACTGAAGGCTGGTTCAACTTGGCACAATAAATTGCACTTGTTTTGGTGCATTTTGGATGTAGCAGAACTGCTCGTACCTCCTTGACCTGCACCTGAAGTAATCTGCAATTCTTTTAAATGATACAGTCCTTTCACGAGATGACTTGAACCAGCATTACAAAGAAGCCTGTGCTTGCCTGGGGTCTAAATCACTCACTAGTCCTGGAATGGGTTTTTTATAGGTACCACTGCCTGCCTCACTGCTGTATGACCACAACAGCATCCCCACAGCAGCATGACTCAAGGATTCAGTGCCTTCCTGCCTGCTTGCCCCCATCACAAACCCACAATCACCATTTCCTTCTCCTCCAGCATCTCTAGATCTCTGCTGCCACTCCACGCAACCTGACGGCAACGATGACAAACGGTCAACCATGGGACTAAGGTTCAGGCATTTTACCCAAGGTAGTAATATACCGTGGCCTTTCCCCGGTCTCTGGTATTCCCCTCTCATTACTGTTGCCTTCACAGATCCTTTCCATGTCTGCCCTTTCATCTGCATTATTGTCAGCCTTTGGTGACGTGGCACAAGCCACAGTCCCTCACAAAGCCCATGCACCACTGACTCTAACCTTTCCTCTGCTGATGTACTCTTTGTCCTTGTCAGAGATTTTAAACTCAAATCAAGTATACCTTCATCACCTTTCCCACCTTTGAGGGTGGCACCCTCCTGGAGAGGATGGCACTTTGAGGGATACTTGCAAGTGCTGTGGCATCGGCCAGAGACTAGGTAGAAAATTATGGGGAAGCAATTTGTCCTAACTCTGATCCCTTGGGAATGCTGCTTCTCTTTGCACTGTCATATTTAGACTCCTCTGTGTGTGTTTTGAAGATCTCCCCCTAAACTGAAAAAAAAAAAAACCATCCCTCTGGGATTAAAGCATCCTGCTTTTGGAGACCTCTGGCTGCTGTACTGCCACCGCAAGTCAGTAGGCCTCACTTCTTTATTCCCACACATCAACTCAGCAGCAACAATGGAGCCAAATGAAGCTTTTCTACTCATTTGGTTTCTGTGGTCTAATACCTGCCAAGCGTTTGACCACAGCTCTTTGGCTTGCATCTACAGTCCCCAGGATCCTGAGCTGGCTTGCATCCAGCTGCTAGCTGAGCCTGAAACAGCTCAGCGGCCGTGGGCAGCACAGGCAGTGGGTATTTGGTTCACTGAGGCCACAGGCACATTACATACAGGCTGGATCTCTAGCTCTCAACAGGTCTTGGGGGAAAAGGGAATCCAGTTGGGAATGACACCAAGCTGTGTGGTGCCGTCGACACGCTGGAGTGGAGGGATGCCATCCAGAGGGACCTGGACAGGCTGGAGAGGTGGGCCCATGCCAACCTCATGAGGTTTAACCAGGCCAAGTGCAAGGTCCTGCACCTGGGTTGTGGCAATCCCAGGCGCAAATACAGGCTGGGCGGAGAATGGATGGAGAGCAGCCCTGAGGAGAAGGACTTGGGAGTGCTGGTGGACGAGAAGCTCAACATGAGCCGGCAATGCGCCCTTGCGGCCCAGAAGGCCAACCGCATCCTGGGCTGCATCAAGAGGAGCGTGGCCAGCAAGTCAAGGGAGGTGATTCTCCCCCTCTACTCTGCCCTGGTGAGACCCCACCTGGAGTACTGTGTCCAGTTCTGGAGCCCCCAACATAAGAAGGACATGGACCAGTTGGAGAAGGTCCAGAGGAGGGCCACGAAGATGATCAGAGGGCTGGAGCACCTCTCCTATGAAGAAAGGCTGAGAGAGTTGGGGCTGTTC
>JAAGAY010132871.1:0-33400 GCA_011801015.1 Ardeotis arabs | reverse complement strand
ACCGAGGCCAAACTTCTCACTCGACGCTTCTCCGGTGCTTGCGGTCAGAGGAGGGCACAGCAGAACGCCCTCCGTGTGCAGCTCGGTGATCCTGGACGCCAGGGACCCTCCAGCAAAGAGCGAGGCAGCCCCAAAGCCGCCGGCCTCGGCCCCGCCGTCCATCCTGGTGAAACCGGACACCTCCCGCAGCGCCGAGAAGGTACAGCCAGCGCTTACCGCCTGCTCCAGAGGGTCCCCAGTCCTCCTGGGACCGGGATCCAGTGTCAGCCCAGCACTGACCAGGGCCAGATCCCCCGAGGGCTTCGCTCTGTGCTCACCAGGTTTCCTTCCGATAGGGATCACAGGGATGGGCACCTGCACTAAGAAATCAGGTACCTGCGCTGCTGGCACTGCTGCTCAGATTAAGCCCCTTCGGAAGGCAAGACCCTGCAGGGTCTCTTTCCCAAACCAGTGTCCAGTCACGATCAAATCTTGAGACTTTTCTGAGGTCTTAAATCAGGCAAGAATCCCACCGAGGTCCCTGAGAGTCTGGGAGCAAAGGAGCAAACGCCACAGACCCGGCTGTTCGACCGTGGGTCAGGCTGGCCTGTGCAGAGCTTGCCACCTCCCTCGCGCCGCTCTGGCTGGGCCATTTGGAACGGAAACTTCTTTCCCCCCTGGCAGCCAGAGGGAAAGCTCGTAAAAATAAAATTGTTCTGCAAATTGCCCTAGTGACAGCTTTCCCTAAGCGTAAATTGCTCCACGGGCCCCTGACACCCAGCCGAGCTCCCTGGAAGAGCATCACCATCAGCCAGCCGCCCCCTCGGCTCATCCCCCCGGTTCTCTGGGTGGATCCCAGTGAGGAGGGCGGGTGGCTGCTTTTCCCGCCGTGACTCCAGTCCCCTTCTCGTTGCAGCAAGTGAAGACGGTGCGGTTCCAGAACCACAGCCCGCCGCCGCCCAAGCGGCACAGCCTGCAGCCCTCGCCGAGCCTGCTGCGTGGCAGGACGGAGCCGGCGGCCGCGGCCGAGGCCCTGCCGCCCGAAGCCAGCCTGCCGGGCGCCGAGCTGGCCGTGCTCTACGCGCCCAGGACCGGCTCCAGCCCCCTGCACCAGCGGCGGGCGCTGCACCCCAAGGCGCTGTCGCTGGACCTCTCCGGGCCGCTGACCTTCCCTCTCAAGAAGAACTACAGCAGCGTTTCTGCAAACTGACGGGGTAACTCCTCCGCTTGCTCTCCTCCGCGCGCCTGCTCCTCTCCTCCCGCCCGGAGGGGCGAGCACTCGGGCCCCGCACCAGCCCGCTGCCTGCCCCGCTGCTCTCCCACGGCGAGGGGCAGCCCTTCCCCATGTCCCCCTGTCCCCACTCCGCCAGCACTCTCAGGACCTGCAAGTCTGAGGCTTGTGGAGAACTGGGGGGCTCCCGGGGAGCAGGACGGGACGGGACAGCATCTGTCCCTGCACGGGAGAGCCCTGGCGCGGTCCCCGCTGTGCCGAGCGCGGCTGGAGGAGCCCCGCCGCCCAGGGCTGCTGCGAGAGACGTGAAGGGGTTGTGGCATCCGCCAAACCGCTGTTCTTCGGTGCCGCGTAAGGCTGCCTGCCAGGGACAGGAGGAGGAAGGAAACACGCGGGTATCAGAAGTGGTTACGCCTGTTTTGATCTCCTCACTGCTGCAGGAAAGCCCACGGAGATCAAAGCCCTGGTTCATTACCCTCCTGCTTCTGCAGGGGAAAGAAACCACAAATCAGCATCCGTCCGTTCCCAGCTGCCGGTTCGTGTCGCCTCTTGAGCGGTTCTCTCAGATCTTTTGTTAGGTTGGTTTCCTGCTTGCTTTTCTGTTTGGTTTTAGTCCAAAACAGAGTACAGTTTAAAAGGGGATTTGGAGAGGAAAGAGGCAATGGAAAGGGATGGGCCATCACCGCGGTCACTGCCCTCTGCAGACGGGGCACTGACCCTCGCCTCTCCTCGCTGCTTGGTTTCCCCTCATCACCTGTCAGGGCCTCCCAGCGCCCCGAGCTCGCTCCAGCTCCTTCCCACTCGGCATCACTTTTGTAGATATCCCACGAGGCGTTCGTGGCTTTAGGCCTGCATTAAGACGCATGAAACATTGCACAACAGAGAGCAGAACTCAGCATTCACTGTGCCGCAGGCCCCCCCTCCGCCACGGCTCCAGCTTTCGGCAGCCCCCCATTTCGGGGACCCGCTGTGAGCGCAGGGAAAGCCGGCCGGGTCGGAGCGCTGCGCCCGGCTCGCCAGCCCGGGCCGCTCTCCAGCCAGCCCGTGCACAACAGCTTCTGGCTTTCACACTTGGTTTGTAATAAACAGAGCTGCACTAGGGATGTCCAGGACCAGCGCGGGCGGTGATCCATCGGGTGGTTTGGGGGAAGGAGGGGCTGCCTGCTGGCACCCGGCTCCAGATGCCATCACTTCTACAAGCAGTGAGAGGAGAGACGGCTTGGGGTGACCTGGTCTGTGACGCGCTGACGGGGCGCCCAGTGCACCCCAACAGCTGACCTCCGTGCGACGCACGCACACGGGTGGCTGGGGCTGCAGCAGAACGAGCCACGCAGACGGCAGCGCTGGCAAAGAAGGAGCAGCAGGGAACGCGGAGCGTGCCTAAATGCTTGGCAGGGACGGCGCAGAGAGGGGAGGAAGGGGAACTTCTGCGTTTTACTGTCCCGAAAACCAGTGTCCTCATCTCACCAGTATAACCGGGCCAAGGTCTAACGGGACTGCCTTGGTCGCCCTGTTCGCTGAGCGGGCTGGGAGCAGGACAGGCTGTGTCCTGGGAGTGGGACGGGCCGATCCCTGCGCACGCACCACGCCTGATGCCCATCCTGAGATTTTACGCTCTGCAGCGAGAGGCAGCTGCAATCCCCTGGCCCCGGCAGAGCTCAGTGGCCCCAGAGAGCCGAGAACAAAACAATGGGCCAGGGTCTCTGCAGCAGCTCAAATCAAAGATCTTCCCGTTACCAGCAGTCAACCCTGCCCTGCCAGACCCCGGGGCCCATTTGCGGAGGAGCGTTCCTCCGGACCGGGCAGCACACCAGTAACCGCAGCGCTCGGGAGGGAGCTCAGCGCGATCTGCACGCAGAGAGGCACTTGAAGACAAGGGGTAAAAAGAAAACAAGGAACCATAACTCATTGGTGCTTCAGACAGACGTACGCTGACGTGAGCCACCTCATACATCTCACCTACACACGGGGCAGGTTTCCCCGCGAGAGGCGGGCGTGCGACACCGGACAGCAAGGAAGAATTTTCAGTTGTTTGGGGCTGCAAAGCGAAAGGCTGAAAGCAACTGACAGCAGTGACTGCAGCTCCCTCCCTCACACCTCGGTCCTGCCGCCAAAGCCCAGGGAGGACAGACAGCATCTCTGGCCCAATGCATCCGATGTGCTGAGCTTAACGAGCCATAACGCCTTCTGCACATCTGGGCTCAGCACAGCTGGACAGCGCTCACATTACAGCTCAGAATATGGCCCTTTGTGGAGCAAACCACCCTCCTGTCCCCTCACGTCAAGACAAACAGCAATAAGGTTTCACACCACCCCTGCACACAGGGAAGCCTGCAAAACTGCTCAGCCCGTTACACAACGCTGACGTCTCCAGACAAAGACACCAAAAAGCACCGTGCCTCTCCCAGAGCTGGCCCTTAACCCGCTGCCAGACACACGAAGTGACAGCGTTGGGCTGCTGGGGACAGAGAAGCCCTGACACCTGTGCACACATACGCACCGTCCCGGGCAACGGCGGGGAAAGGAAGCGCTGACAGCAAAATTGGTGCTTTGGCACATGTGCTGGCAGCTATTTTGGGACAGATCTCTCAGTTTCTGGCACGGGATATTTCAGTACTCTGATGCTATGGTGATAAGTGCCCTAAATATATTCAAAATAAGTAGGGAGAGAGAACTGAAAACAAGACATGTTTTAAGCAACCGTTCTGATCGGCACCTTGTTCCCGCAGACAGACCTGCCCCCCGGTTTCACACGGCAGCTCACTGGGCAAAGCCGCTCAGCGCCCCGCACCTTCGCCGCCCCTCCCGACAGCACCCGGGAGGCAGCACCGCGGCCGCCTGCTTCACCAAGGAACATCCCAAGGAACAGGGACTACAACTCAGGCCTTTTTCTTCCAAAAGCCCAGGCTAAAGCAGATCTCCGGGAGCGCTGGGAAAGGCAAAGTACAACCGCAGGTGCACCGCAGCATGGTGTATTTCTGCAATGCACACGCACCGTTCTCTGCTTACCCGCTGCAGGCGCAGGCAGGCTGATCCAGGCTCCGGCCCGCCGGAGCATCGCGTTTGTGAGCGGAGCGCAGGAAAGGAGCTCTGGAGAAGTGCGCAAAGCGGCACGCGGGGACAGAGGGACCAGTAATGAACCTCTCGTGAGTTCTTCAATTGGCCTGATTTTCTATCTGCTTGCTTCTTATGATTAGTTCATGAATTGGAGCCCGAATCAGATCATTCGTCAGGGCAGCTCTAATTGCCTGCCCAGCCTGGCAGAACCTGGCAGCGCCTCAGTAAGTAACCCACCCCAGAGCTTGAACTGCAGTCATGTTTCCTGATAAATGATGAGCAGAGGCAGCAGAGGTAAGAAAACATAACATTAAGTAATTCTCTCCACATCCTTCACGCAGCCCAGCCAGAAGCAACTCGTCTGGGAGAGGCAGGAGCACGCAGAGGAGCCTCTCACCCCCGTCCATTCGGGCGCTGGAGCGTGGCCCGGAGGGGACTCTCCCGTCACTTGTCCCGAGGAAGGTGGAAGCGATGATGCTCAGTCTCAGGAGGGAATTCCGCAAGGCTCTTTCAGCTGGCAGCGCTCTCCTAGGAGCTTGAGAGTTACAGGATTCCAAGAACCTGGACCTTTAGGGGAAAGAAAAAAAAAAAATAAAAAAAAAATAAAATCCCAATCCTGAGAAGCTCGTGAAAGCTCACAGTGTGCGGGACACCAGATATTTGCTCCTTTCACTCTCCCAACAACCCTGCTCTCCTCCCTTTAGGGCTGTACTGCATTCAGACTTCTCATCCACGCTATATTCTTAATCACCAGGTGCTTTACAAACCCCTCGTTTCCAAGCGGTTTGTTTCCTGACTTCATCCTGTTTAGTTTTTCATAAGCCACCCAAGCTGTTAAAAAACCAAGCATCTCCTCTCGACTCAGAAAACCCAAGAAATGAGCTTGAGAAGAAGAATCTGAGAGAACAAGCAGCCTTTACTGAAGACCCCCATCCGCTCCCGCCCGCAGCACGGCCGGGAGCAGCTGGAGGGTGGCCCACCGCCCGGCCCTCCGCCGTCCCTAGCTCTAGGAAAGAGCAAACACTGGCCCCACAACAGCTGAGCTGGAAACACTGAGCAGGCAGGAGCGTGTGAGTTCCCGTGTACATTTATCAGTATTTTAGGAAGTTTATTCATTGCCCAATAGTTATTGCAGTTCATTCGTGCAACTACAAGTTTAAATGTAATAACCACTATAGACATTAAGTTTTTCCAGCTTTTTTGCCGTAGGTCTCCGTATCTCCCCCATTCTCAAAGTAGCATTTCAAAATACCCATAAAATCAGTGTTCAGAACCCAAACCGTCCGGGTGAGGCGGTGGGGACTTACCAGTGGGGTCGGCGGGAGGCTGCGCACGCGGATCCCTTCGGGCCTGTTCCGAACGGAACGCGGTGAAGGGAGCAGAGTCGCTCTGCGGGCCGGCACACGCGGTACCCAGCGGTGGCCGGGCTGGTGGAGGCAAACGCGTAATGGAGTGGAAGACAGAGCTGTTTATACCAAAGTTCCAGCCGAAATCCATTTTGCTCGCAGCAGGGATCAACAGAAGGTGATTTGCCTTGATCCCCTGCGTAACAGACCAGGGAATTTTGTTGTCTTTTTTCTGCACTATGCCCAGGAGACATACAATGAAACGTTACTGTCAATGAGAAAAGAGAAATGACTATTTTTACATGTATATGTTTAGAAACAGTGGGATATATAATCTTCTCTTATTTGGTGATGGGTAGGAGGAATAAATAAAATACATAAATTTAGTTTATTGTTCAGAGACACTTGTACAAATTCACGGATGCTTAATATTTTTTTCCATGAGGTGAACTTCATTTTTTAAAAAGGTTTTTTCAATTTAACGTACTATTAGGGAGAAGAAAAGTCAATAAACAAAAATAAATTCCGTTCCTGTTTTGTATTAATCTTCAAGATATTTATTTTGTATTTCTGTAACTGAAAAACAAAGGTTTAAAAACATTTTAAGTTTTCAGAAGTCTATTTGTCTAAGTTCCTAGCACTGATGTTTAGATCTGTAGCCTGAAGATTAATGAAGTTAATTGGAGCCGAATGGATTGCGGCACGCCGTGCACTGAAGGGCAGGGGCAGACCTGAGCTGCCGCCTGGCGCGGCCCCACGTTACCTGGGTGGCCGGGGGGGGGGGTCACCATGTGGGACACCAGGTCTTGGCGAAGTTTCCGTGCCCAATGCTGCGGTATTCCAGCCCGTGGAAGAGACTGTGTTACCATTAAAACTTTTTGCATGAAAAATCCAGGAATGTTTATTTTCACTTCCGAAATTCCGGTGGCTGTGTCGCCAGTTGGGAGCAAACGGCAGGGAAGCGGGGATTGCCCACCGCTGCGGCCAGGAACGGGGCGCTGCTCCCTGGCTCAGCAGCCAGGTCCCGGCTCGAGCTCCGCTTCAGCCGGCTGTGCTCCAGCTCCTGCTTTGCGTTTGACGCTCTTTGCCCCCAGCAGGAACCTACAAGCAAATGTAACAATAATATTTAGCACTGCTTGACTTTTTTTCTTCCTCCTGTTTAAAGTTTGAAATCTCTGCCCAAGAGGAGGGCGCAGCACTCCACTCCATTTTTCGGGGGCAGACGCCAGTCCCAGGAGGCAGGGACAGGACCCTGGTGCTGCTCCCAGTCCCAGCCCGGGCCGATGCTCTGTGCCACCAGCTCTTCGCTAGGAGCTCCTCAGCTGCGGAACCAGTGGGTCACCGCTGCTGTCCCAAGGACACCAAATCAATCTGCACTGAGTTTTCACACGGCAAGTCCCCGCTGAAGGCAGCGGCTTAGGTTCACGCTCTCACAGCCACCGTTGGATCGGGAAACTGCTGTAATACGGCGATGTGGGAGAAGCAGCAGGTTACTGGGCGTTCTCTCCGGTGTAACACACCGGAGGGGACAAGGAAAGCAGCAGAGTGACTGCTGTAAAACACTCGCACGTTTTATTTTTACAAACACGGCATTTCGCGTGGTGGGTGGTGCGGGCGGAGAACTGGATGGATAGGGAGACTCATGACTCAGGCTCCCTCGCCGGGAGGATTTCTAACTGGGACACCCTCAGCCAAGCGGCAGCGTTCCCGCAGGGTCTGGCAGCAGCCCACCACCCCAGTTCTCGGGACGCCTGACCGGCAGCCAGGAGTGCTGCCCAGGCTCCTCCGAGGGTTTTCGGAAGGAGCAAGGAGGCTTTTACACGAGCCGTGAGACCAAGGTCCAGCTCCTCCACCCCACCCCGCACGTGCTACCGAGCGCAGCGCACAGCAGGATGAACACGTGGCCAGACCCAGCCCCAGCCCACTGAACTCCCCTGAGCTCCGCTGCTGGGCAGCTCATTTTGGCCCGTGACCCGGAATCCTCTGCCCAGTACAACTCCAACACAGGGAGGACAGGTTTTGAGGAGTGCTGGACACCCACAAATTTCATTAAAAGCAGGATGTGAGGACACTAGGCGTGCACATGCCCTTGGCTGAGTCTCCCCCTCGGCGTGAAAGGGCTCCTCGCTCCCTGCCGCCCCAGTTACCGGCCACCGAATATCGTACAGCATCCGCTCCGGGCCATGCGGTCCCACAGCAGCTGCACACACACAGTCCTATCTCAGAAAGGACTTTAAAAACACGAGCAGTTGCCTGGAGCTGCCATTCCATTGTAAAACCAACGCTGCTTTTGCCTCCGTGCAGGAGATAGGGCAGCTCCTTAGATGTAAGGCATTAGTTCTGCTCTAAAAACGCATCGAGGTAACAGAACAGATTTTCAGACCAAAAGGAATTTGGCTGCAGGATCGTGCACGCACCGGGGCAAACAGCACCGTGTTTGTCCCTGAGTATCAGGCAAATGCTGTCTCCAGCGCCAGCTTGAGCCCCTCACGTGTGGGGCCCAGGTGCCATCTCCTCGCCAGCTGAGCTGGTGCTGCGCGCGGGGGAGATGAGAGCCCCGTGCTCGTCCCACCCGCGGGGCTCCTGCGGACCCCCAGCCCCGGCACTGCCGCCGCCCCAGCCCCTGCGGCTTCGCCCCCTCGGTTGTTTGGGGTCCGGCAGACACCTGCAAACCCCGGCTCCCACGACAAAGCTCCCTCCACCGAATACGCAGCCCAGCGTTGAGTGGTGTCAGAACAAAACCTGAAGAACTGTTTTCCGAAAGCGCTGCTGAAGTGCTGCATGCCTTTGAATCTAACTCATGTGCCCTGTGCAAATTAGCGGTGATGATTTTCTCCTCCTCACGCATTATGAAAGACATAAAAGAAACCTGGAGGGAAGTAATGTGACCCCGCCCAAATACAGAGAAAAAAGGAGGCAAAAACCCAATCTGCTACTAAGAAATAAAACATCAAAAGAAATAAAAATTCTTCCTATTAGACACACATCTCTGCTTAATGGATCAGAAATTACTCTAACAGCCGCTGCTTGAAGATCAGAGGAGCAACAACTGAATCCCCTTCACGCCACAGAGAGAACGCTGAGGATGCCCGCCTCCCACGCCGGCCCGAAGGAGCCAGCAGCCCAGCTCTGCACAGCAGGGAGGTTTGCTCCTGCCACGCCGGCCGCTCAAGCACCGATCAATACGAACGGTGATCCTCGCAAGGACGGTACAAGCACAAAGAGAGACCGTCCTGAACCGACCTCGCGGGTAGCTGCTCCCGGGCAGCTCTCCCCAGCTCAGAGACGCGCATCTCCAGTCCTTGCGTGATTCCTGCTGCTCCCCACTTCGGCGGAAAATAATTCAAAGTTCACGCAATCACTGCTGAAGAATAACTGTTTCTGCTTTAAACAGAAATACAGATTCTGGATCCTTTGCTGGTGCCACAGAGTTAATAATTCTCTCTCCTGCCAGCAAAGCCTGGAGGGATTCATAAACTGCTTTGAACTGAATTCTGAGTAAGAGCCCTACCCAGTCTCACTGCAGAGAAATATTTTACAGCATAATACACAACAGAGAGCTTTCATTTCTCATCGTGGTTTCTATATCGATTTTTTTTTAATGTGTACTAGATTATTTGTAGCATTAACCAAGGACAGGACTCCTAACTTTACTCCTTACTTGAGACCAAACAGAAAAGAAGTCCCGGCCTCAGGCATTATCCAGGAAAGAATAAATGGGAACAGGACCTCAGAGACCTTCATCCAGTCAGCAGAGCAATGGCCTCCAGCCAGGCCTGGGAACAGAAGCCCGGGAGCAGCTGCAGCACACGGAACAGCTGACACGGCCACGCTGCACCCTGACATCAGACCAGATCCCAGCTGCCGGGACCGCTCCTCGCCCCTTCCCCACCGCCGCGGCAGCAGGAGCCTCTCAAATTAAAGCGTTCCATTGAACGGGTTGGGAGGCCAGAGACGAATCCAGCAGGCTGGAAGTCAAGTGCAGCTTTAGCGCGTCAGCCAGGCAGCCAAGAGCACGTCCCTCCCCTAGAGCTTCCCTTGCCAAAGCACACCAAACCCAAGCGGCATCCGCGGCTGAGAAGCAGGCCTAGCGCTTTGCTAGTGCCAGGGGAGATTTAACTCACTAGTGGGGGCGTGGTTTGTTTCCAAAACAAGACAAATTTATCCCGTACCTGCAGAAAGGCACGTGGAAGAGGAAGTTTCACGGTGCTGTGGTCACCCATCGCCTCCTTCACGCTGTGAGCTGCCTCCTGGCTGGACGCGCGTAGGCGACAGCTCCATCTCAACCCGCCGTTTCGCTCGCGCGTGCCGACGCGCAGCAGGGCAGCACCACGGCGACGCGCTCCTCCTGCGCTGGAAAACATCTGCGGGGAGAAAGGAGTCTGCTTTCTGTCTTGAGCCGATCCTCCCGCTGCTGACATTGCTGCGCGGTGCCAGGCTCAGTCCGGCTTGGCATGGCATCAGGCGACGCGGTGGCGGCGTTTGCTGCTCCTCTCAACTCTTCCAAACATTTTCACTTCCTTCTGTAAGAAACGTTACTCACACCTCACAGCATGTCGGAGGAAAGTGTCCATGTGTTCTCCCGAATGGAGGAAAAGTGAAGGGCACAGAAAGCCAAGCAGGTATCCTATGGGGCTACGGCCAGAAACTGGAAGAGCAGGGAAACAACAGCAATAACCCTGTCCTTGATGGCTGTGCATTTATACACCTCAGTACTGGCGCAGTTAAAAAGAAAAGGTTGCCTTTCCAGATTCCTCTGACCAAAATCATAACAGGAAGATTACTGAGGCAGGCGAGAATTTTGTTAATAAAGTGGGAAATCTAATACCAAGAAAAGCCTCTTTACCTGGTTACTGGCTTTTATTGGGAAAAAAATGCACAGGAACCAGCGTAGCAGTGACATCTCCTGGAAGGCAACAAACCATCGCCGACAAAAATTCCAGCGTTTTAGCTCTATCTTGCTCATTAACAATCCATTTGGCTGATTCGCCTGAACACCAAGACTGTAAGAAATACCACCACTGTGTAACTTGTCCCTCAGGGGAGAAAAACCAAACAGCACACGTACACCCCCACTTTATGAACCCTCTCTTCCAAACATCCGTGGGAAAACCTTTGCTTTCTGCAGAGCTGCTGAAAAAACAACAAACAAACAAACAAAAAACAAAAAAACCCACACGCATACTTCCCCCCCCCCCCAAAAAAAAAACCCACAACCACCACCCAAAAAAACCACCCTCAGTTTATGAAAGAATGTGGCAGCAATATTTATTGTTCTAAAACTCTGAACTAGTTTTTCTCTGCTCAGGTTACCTGGCTGCTGCTTTATCGATGTATTAGCCATAACCCCTGCTTCTTGGAACTAATAAAGCTGCTGCTTTTGTACAAGGAAATGAAGAAAAAGCTTTCCAGTTAGCTCGCTTCACCCGACCCTCTGCTGCTCTTTGCAGAGCACTGCTGACAAAATGCACAAACCTGGGAAGAGCATCCATCGACAAGTTACCAGGGGCAGGACAAGGGTTGCAGCCCCCCAACACATTGTCTCTGCTGTAATTTTTCCAGTGCCAGCCTTCTTGTCTGGAGACAACAGAACAAATCTTGCAACTGCTTCAGCCTATCTGGAAACCCCAAATCCCTTTTTCTGTCCTTGGCCTTCAGGCCAAATTTCCTCAAAGGGAGCCAGCCAAACAAAAGTCATATTTCAGACCCCTGTTTTTGTGACCACATTGACCCCTTGCCACTTTGAATCTTTGTCAAAAATTGTTTTTAAACGCCTCTCCGTGCGCTGACCGGAGGCACTGTGTCACGCTGTCACAGAGCATACGCACTCACCTACAAGAGAGTTGGGTATGAAAGACTCCCAGCAGAGAGGATATTTAAACTTTCCACCCTGCTAGCAAAAATCCCTGCTCCAGTGGGTGCAGAGTCCAGATCAGGTTCCTGTTCCTGCAATGACAAACGCTCAGGAGGCTCCGCAATCGCAACAGTGAAATCCCCCATTTTCCTACCGCCACACTGCTGTTCGGGAGATGCTGGGGAACCAGCAGCCACAGACATTCCTCTTGCCTACCGGTATTCCAGCAGCCTAAAAGGCCCACCAGGGTTAGGGCTGGCAAAGGTTTTCGCCGAACAGCCTGCAGCAGCAGCAGCGCTTAGCCGTGACCCTTCCACCTGCCCATCCCAGTGCCCAGGAACCGCCTCACCCTGTGCCATCGCCTTTTCGCCCTTGACAAGAAAATCTTTTTAGAGAACCACAGTATTTACTTAGTGGGACTGGGAGAAGCAATAGCAAAAAAAGGCCATATTGCGTCTGCAGAACCACAAACCAAACCTGTTTCTTCAAAGGGATAACACCGGGTGGGGCAGAAAACGGCACACCCAGCCCCAGCAGCGGTGGGTGCTCTCCTTGCGGCAGCCTCGGGCTCCTGCACCGCTCTCCTCCCACGCCGTACCATACCGTCAGGGGAAGTTCAAATGTTAAGCCGTATGAAGCACCAACAACTGTGAAGCTGTCGAAGGGCAACGGTGCAGAACCAAGCATGCTGTTTGTCACCAGCCACCTTCACGAGTTTGCAGACAGAAGTCCTGAAGCTGCACGTGTTGATTCAAGACTTTAAAAAAGGGAAAAAGCAGCCTGCGAGAAGAAAGTTTCCATGAGAGGCATGGAAACTGTCATTTAACTCTTGCTTAGCAGTTCTTCAGTATTAAATTACTTCCGAGCTGCCAGTCTAAGTGCCCTACTGGTGCTCAGTCACCTGGGTCACTGAAAAGTAAAACGCAGAAGTGTGCAAGCAGCTTTTTCCCCTCAATTAGAGGAGATTTACAACCAATTTCTCTACCCAGACCCCAGTCTGTTTAGGAGGGAGCGGAATTTTAAGTGTGGTACTCTAGTCTGCTTCTGAAAACACTGGCTACAGCTGAAAAGAAGATTCACCATGCTAGCACTCAGGATAACCGCTTCTTTTCAAGAAGAGCCAAAGGGTCAGAGGAAAATAATTTTATTATATCCACATTTAAAAGAGTAAGGGTGACCTTGCATGCAAAATTAGGTTGGTTTGGTTGGGCTTTTTTTTTTTTTTCTAGAACAAATTCTCATCGTTGTTGATTACAGATGCTTTCAAAGTCACTATGACCTTTCTTACTGCCAGGGATGAAGCCAGGTACACGCCAGTCTAATGAACGAGATAAACAATTGTGTCACCAATGTCCTTTGTCAGGCCATTCTCCGTAACACGAACAAGTTTCTCATCCAGGTCAACGTGGAAAATGGCTTGCTCCAGAATAGGCGTTTTCTCTGCTTCCTCTTTGCCAAGGACTGGAACACGGCGTGGCCCAAGCACAGGATCATCAAACCTCATCAGCTTCACTTTAGAGAGATCTGCAGTAAAGAGAATGGTTTGTTAGGCTACGACACGCCAGCCACAGCATCAATTGAATTAATCAAAACAATTTTTAAATACCTGCTCCAAGGAAATACATTCTCTTGGGAAAAACATTCATGTTAACACCCATAACAGAGATGTCATTCAGCGGTTACACAGCAAGTCACCAGCAGAAATGGGGATAAGCCACACAGAAACACCAACTCCCAGTACCACACTGAGCACTAAATTTGCCTTGTCTGGTTTTGGGACAGCTACGGTGCCATTTTCTGAGGAATGAATTTCAGAGATTGGGAGAAAGGGCAAGGTGAAAGCTGTTTTAAATACCAATCCCTATTAAAATGCACACTAACAATTAAGACTGCTCAGCAGACCAAAAAGAATCTTTAGGAAGCCTGGAATCTCTCAGCCAAGCCTTCCCCCAAGTACAACCTTCCAGCCCTCGTGCACCAACAGAACAGTGACACCTTCTGGAAAAGGCAGAGCGACAGTCACTGTTTAATCTCACTCGTTCTCAATGATTTCAAAATATTCACCCAGCAGGAGGCCAGCAGATACACATACACATCTACAAGGTATACAGCGCGTTTCCCCGGGCCGTACTTTGTTACGGACTTTATCGTCCGTCCCTCTCTGTGTGCACCACCATTGTCTCTGTTCTACAGCTAAACATTAACATAGACACAAGCTGTTGAAACACACAGAAAGAAAAAATGACTCTGCTGCCACAAGCTTTTGGTTGAGGTCCAGTCTTCCTTTTAAACCCAGCTCACAGGGCTTCAGGTTAGTTTGATTCTTAATTCCTGCATTCTGGCCACCAGCTAACACCAGGGGATGGAACAGGTAGCGTTACAACAGCTTAAATGCAAAGCCAGGTTCACAGGTGATGAAATGCTTTTGTCCTAATGCCTCCAGACTGGAATCCACTGTTGTGGAGCACTGAGTGCTCTCAAAGAAATTCTCCCGGTACTTACTGTGTCTCTTACCGCTGCAGAGAGCAACATTTAAGAGCTGAAATAAAGTATCAGTGCGTAAAGAATACAAGAGCAGAGAGGGAAGAAACACAGAGGATTCAACAGGAGCGTTAAACCAGTTCCCACAGAGGCTGCTAGTTTGAGTTTGGCACCAACAATGGTAACTGACAGGCTAGTGAGCAATGCTCCAGTAATCCCAATTTGAAGCAAACAGATAATTTTCCGCTATGAGCTAGGACAGAAATTATTAGGAGACAACGTCGCAACTGTTAAATTAATTCACCTTAGGCTAAATAGAAAAATTCATTTGGTAAATTTTTTTTCAGCCCTGGGCTGCAAAATGGAAGTGGCAGAAGCTGCCTATAACCAGTTACTCTTCTTCTTGGAAAGTCAAAGCACAAGGGGAAATACCATCCATATCAATCTCTGGCTGAAACCAGGTTTCGGTGTACCAGTGGCAGAAGAAAAAGCTAACGAGGAAAACCCACGGAAAAGCCTGCCTGTTTGCAGATCATCTCTTTCTTGTTCACTCAAACACAAAACTTCTTGCTCCTTTCTAAGCATCTACGACAGCAGCACAGACTTCAGCAGCTTGGTTTCCACTTCTCTCCTGGAAACACTGATCTAATCAGCGTGACAGCTGTATGTCTGAGCCTGTGTTTTACCTTTGATTCCTCTGTCCATCTTCATCAAGCGTCTGATCACTGTCTCTCTATTGTCTCCTTGCCTGATTTCAATTTTTGTAGAGAAGTGGCCATTTGATGGTTGAGGGTTCACCAAAAATACAGACACACCGGGCTGTAAGAAAGTCAATACCAACGTGAGAGGAGAACGTGTATTTGTGATCCAAGCCTCAGAGGAAACATGAAGCTATGACAAATAAACATCATCTACCAACAAATATTCTGGATGGATAAACCTCGTTAGAAACACTGTCAGTGGCAGAGAGCAAGCACTCCTACAACTCTTCAAAGCATAAGCCACAGAACACACGTTTGTTTTTAGGACATATTTAAGGAAATCAATCAATTTTTTACTCTTGAAAAGTATTACGAGCTGGAAATATCCACACATGATAGCACTGCCGCAGAGTTTCACTAATCTTACACGTTACTCACTAATTCTTCCAAGACTCCGTTTCACAGCTGTAGGAATACTTTTGAAAGGTTTTATTTTTATGCGACTGAAGGCCATTTATTAGCCCATTATAAACTAAGGAATAAACATAGAAAGTAGTAAAAACCACTTTTGATTCAGCAAACAAGTAACGCAGTGTCACATGGCAATTTATAATGCCTTAAAACAAGTATAATAAACAACACAATTCCTAGGTAACTGTGGTGACGTGCGGTTCAGCCAGACTTGCCCAGGACCTCATCGATTCTCTGGGTTTGGCCTGTTTTAACCAGAGTACCTTCTCTAGAGAGAGATGCAGGTACGGTGGGTGAGGCGTACAGCTGAAGGACACAAAGGTAAGAACATGCTCATGCCCAGGTCACCTGTTTTTGACGGCCTTCAGGTGAAATCATTACACTGTGCTGACTGGAAGAGCCCTAAAGCTAAGGTACAATCACAGGCACATTCAGGGCTCTACACAGAGGAAGAAAAAAAAATTGTAATTGCTTCAGGAGATGTTTCTTGTTTTGAAGGGGTGTTGGATCAAAAGCAAAAAACACAATGCCCATATCTGATTAAAGTTTTTAAATAGCATACTTGCTTTTGTTTAGTTGTTTGGGTTTTTTTAATAAGTTTTCAGACTTCCAATATCTGAATTTCTGATTTTACCTCAGTTCTGAATATGGAAAATGGTTTTCCAGGACAGCAGTCTTCTTTTATCTTATCTTCGGCTTCAGACGCAAACTTCACTTCAATGTGATCCAGCTGTTAAGAACAACAGAGTCACCAGGCCTATAACCAGCTGCTTGCACAGTACAGCTGAGGGTGAATGTGCACTGACATAAGGCAACAGCAGCACACCCAAAATCACAACGTACTGTTTGGAAAGGACCTCTGAGGGCCACCTGCTCCAAGTGGGACTACTGCCCACGCTGGACCAAGCCCAGCTCCGAGGACAGAGGTCCCGCAGCCTCTCCGGGTAGCCCGCTCCAACACCACACCGCTGCCCCAGCGAAAAACCTCTCCTCACGTCCCAGCTCAGGCCCACAAGCTGCAACTCCAGCAGTAACTCCCGCTTACTATCCTTTGACTCTCAGCCCACCACCACGAAAGAGGTTGGCTTTATCATCTTTGTGACTCTCTAAGCAGCAGCAGATGTCTCCGAGACCTTCTCCTCAGCCAGTCTCACCAAGCGCACCTCTTTCAGCCCCTCGCTGGAGAGGCTCACAGGCTCTAGGCTCCCCCAGCCATCTTGATGGTCCTCTGCTCAACAGCTGCAAGTCCTCAAAGCCTTTTTAAACCAGGGGTGCACAGTGGGGCAGAATGGGAGGGGGGCGCAACACTGACACGTACTCCAAATTCAGCTCAGCAGAGCTGAGTGGAGAGGGATGGCTTCCCAAATGGTGTCCTATATAGGTAACTCCTCCTAATGTAGGTCAACGCACAGCACGGCTCATTGGCCGTGACGGTACGCTCACGTTAAGCTCACATTAATCTTGACAAGCCCACAGTAACCCCAAAGCCCTTTGCAGCAGCGCTGATGGCCAGCCAGCTCTAACTTCTACAGAAACGTGGGGTAGTTCTGCCCTGGTACAGAACTGGACAATTCCTGTTAAACTTCAGGAGATTCCACAGTCCAGTTCTCAAGTTTCTCTGGATTCTCCAGCATGAAAGATCCACCGTTTAACTGCCCCCTCCCCCAGTTCAGCGAGTATTGCACATTTACAGAAATTTAAAAATAAAAGTTATTGCTCGCTCCTGACTTTGCTGTGATATGAGACAAGTACAATAAAACCACATTTATTTCATACCCTACAGGTTACAAAATGAAGTTTTGCAATATTTATGTATTCTGTTTCCAATATATATTTCTAATTCTTGAAACAAGTGCTTTTTTTTTCTTTCACAAACTTGCCTGAGCTGTGCCCTCATTAGCGTACTGCCCACTGAACGAAACCCTGGTTATCGCACGGAGCAGCGTAACTGTACCAGGCCGGGTTCCACTGTGCTATACACCCGAGCTCGAAAAGCTCTGCCGGAACACGCTCCCTCCCCCAGAACGGCAGGGCAATCTGCTGCAGTTACCGTGCCATTTTAAGAGCCCAAGGATACAAGGCTAAGGACTGAGCGTTCTCGCTAGTAATGCCTTGAAACATCTCCTTCTCAGTTCTTCAGGTGAAAAAAAAAAAAGAAAAAAAAAAAAAAAGTAAGATACTGGTTGGCTCAGAGAAAAAAAGTCTTTTCAAAAGCGTCACTGGACTTTACTATCACCGATACAACCAGTACTGCAGCAGAAACCACCTCTGTTTTGTAGGAACATGTTTGTATACTGCAAACCTCCCACTGCAACTCATGTCTACGTTTAACAGTTATACACCTGTACCTGACAAATTTAAACAGCAAGATCAAAACACAGCAAGTTGATAAAAAACTATCACTTGAGCAACGTACACCCAGGAGTTACTGTAAACAGGCCTACAGCCTTAGGAAAGGCTGGTCCTCCAGCTATCTCAATAAAAACCAAGTAACGAACACGTCAAGCGTGTACCAACCTCCAGGGAATTTGTCAGATAGACAATATTCTCCATGAGCACTGCACGTTCATCAAATTCCAGTTCCAGATCAAGAACACGTGAACCGTTCTTCTCTAGATTTTCCTGTCAGAGGAAAAGAAAAAGAAAAGATTAAAACCCTTTCAAAATTGCAAGTAAAATGATGCTTCAAAGCGGCAAACTATCTACATTAGTAATGAAAAGAACAGGCTGTTAAATACGAGAGCTCTCTGCTGGCACAACATGCTAACGCAGGAGCAATAATTTTCTTGTAACAGGGTTTCTTCTACAGGGAGTCAGTGACACTGATGGGAGGAGTAAGAGCAATTAGAACACATTTTTAATATGGAACTGAAAAGGTGTTTGACATTCACAGTTATTTATAATCCCTACTTAATGTGCAGGTTGAGAATTCACAAAATAAGTCAGCATTTCAGTAGTATTTCACAGCAGGAAGCTCAGTCATGACCTAGTTTAAAACAAAGGACAAGCACACCAGACCTGGACATGTTCACAGCAGTTGTAAAACAAGTTCTCTGCAGGGAAATAACAGCTACTTTATATGTTAACATAAAAGTAACTTAATTAGTCCAGAAAGCTAGCAGCAACAGTCACAAGAGACAAAATATTAAAGGCAATATAAAAGTCATGTGATGTAGTTTTTTGGTTTTTTTTTTACTAAAACAGAACTTCCTCTTTGGAATTTAATCTGTCCCTTTCCTGCTTTCATATGCTGAGCCAGCTGTCTCCTTTGAAGCTCTGCTTTGTCAGACTCAGCATGGTTGTGGTTTCCTGGTTTCCTCGCCAGTTTAACATGAAAGATTCCCTACATTAACACTGAATTGCTTCCCTTTGTAAATCACAAAGTTTCTTTTGTATTTAAGCTCCGCTTTGACTAATAGGAAGCACAAGCAGAAATTCTCCTAGTACACTGGAATTGCTGAATAATTGGTTTCAGAGAAAATCATACTGATGTAGGGAGCCTGAGCTCAGATGTTTCCATGCCTTTGTGTGAAATTGCTTACTGCTCTTTCACAGTGAAAGGGTCGATTACTGGGTAAAGCCTCAGCATGCCAACCCACCCGCTGCGTGCGCCAGGATCACTAACTATTGCCAGACTAAGGACATAAAAACCAGAGATGTTTCGGAGCTAACACCTCTCCGACCCTTTCCA
This sequence comes from Ardeotis arabs, assembly GCA_011801015.1. Lineage (NCBI taxonomy): Eukaryota > Metazoa > Chordata > Aves > Otidiformes > Otididae > Ardeotis > Ardeotis arabs. Next base: position 14,589 of record JAAGAY010132871.1, on the reverse strand, counting down.
GGTGTATCAGTTGATCTAACACATCACTCCATCTCTTTACAGACTCACACCGGAAGCTTCACGGCTGCTTTGTGCTCTGTTCCTCTGAAGGCTTCTGAGCTACCGTGAAAGGGAATAACTACAATAACCCCCAAGAGAGGGCAAAAGAGCACCTCCCTTTATAAAGTATGACAAAGCTTACAAATAGACATTATTAGATGCATTTCAAAAATCAAACTAAACTTAAGGAGAAATATTTTTACACAGAAAAGAATTTTTCTGTTACTAATCCCTCTCAACCTCTACTGATCAGGAGTGGAAGTCAAAAAGGTTTTTAACCCTACTCTGCCCCCTCCTATTTTTTTATGTAAAATTTTGTTTATTCATTGCTTTTTGAATAAGCAAATGAATAAGTTCAACTAGTTTCCTAGTTGCTGTATTGAATTTTTATCTGCAACAGCAAGCACAAAAAAGTTTCTTTAAAAAAATGCAAGCCAAGATTTTCACAGGCTCTGGGAAAATAATAATGAAGTATCAGAATATCAGAATATTAGTGACAAAAACACAAGAATGATACACAAAATTCATAATTCCATTCAGAGCTCAGAACAGTTCCTTTTCTCCTCCCTTAAGTGTAGTGCAATCAAATGTTCAGCATTTTTATGTCTCCAAAGCAACACCTTACTCCCCAACCTGCAAAATACACAACCTCCAAGCCTTAACTAGATCATTAGTTCACCTGGGCCAATTCATGCAGAAATGTTTTTATTTTATCTTTCTTCCAGAGATGTCAGAGAAGTTTACAAACAAAAAGACGAAAGAGACCAAATAAGCAAGAGGCAAGATAGAGACCAAAGTCAAAAGTTAGTAGGAGACCCAGGATGAAATAAAGGAAACAACGATACCCATGCACAAAGCTACAGATTACTGTTGTCTTTGTCCAACACATTTCATTCACAGAAGCTTTTTCTATACAAGAACCGTCCCTCTGACACTTACCTTAATCATGGCAACAAAAGGCATAACCTTCTTCATATACTTCTTCAGCTCTGGCAAGGCGTTAAGCTCACTGGCAATTACTTTATTATCTGGCAGTTGACCTCCACTGACCTAAACATTGACAAACAGACATTAAAAAGTATAGGTATCATTAAAAAAAAACAAAACCCTTGTCCTTTAATATCGTACACCCTACAATGCCCAAAGTTTAGCACCCCAAAACCAAATTTCACATGAGGAACATCGGTTTATCTCAATATCAGAAGTTGGAAAAGTCATGACTATCCAATCTATCAGCTGCAACAGTGATTTGTTCAAGCTGAAAAGGATGCTTCATCAACACGCCAAAACCCACTCTCATCCGTTTCCCCGTATCAGAAGCACAGATTCTTCTGCTTTCAGGAAAGCTTCTTTCTTCTACTAATGACTGATGTACTCCTTTTCAACATATTTCATGTAACAGCACTGAAGAGTACACACCTACAAAACAATGCTTCTAAGCCCACTCGTATAGTAAGGCAGCATTCATCTGTCAGTCAAGAATGTTTGCTCAGAAATCTACTTGCGAAGAATATTTTAAAAGCTATCCACTTACAAAAGAAAAAAATAACAGAATATGGGCCACTTTTCACTCAGATTGTCAAAAAACAATGAAGTCATACTGTATCAACTACATTCCTTGGGACATTTTCATCAAGCACTAAAATTTATTGTACAGTTATAAAAGCATAAAGAAAATTAAGACTTTCTTGCTTTCTATTTAAATAATTTGGTAACAAATTACAGCTTATAAGATTTTTAGATAGAAAAAAAGAGCCCACAAAAAAAGCATGTAAGCAGCCCAAAGGAAGAGGAAAGGACGAGCACCTGATAGTGCTGGCGCAGAACTGATAAGGTGGTGTGCTGCCAAGGCGGGTAGTTCTTTGCCACATAGATGGTGCAGTGAGAAGGCTTCTGGGAAGGTTCTTTAGTAATTTTCTAAGGAAATAAAGAAAAAAAATGAGGAAGGAGTCCTGAGGCAGTACAGAGTTATCAAGTACGCACACTTAAAAAGATGACCTAGTACACTTCACCTTTCCTTTCACGGGTGCCATGTAGTTCTTGAGACGCAGTCGGAGGTCGTGAGCCGCTTCCATGAGGTACTGAGAGGAGCGAATTAACACCTCATCCACGGGACCGGCTACCGGCCACGAGGCTCTCATGATGGAGTCGGGCTTTGAAGAAAGGAAGAAGTGACATGCACTGAGATGAAAACACACCAGTATCTGGTGGTTTTTCAACCCATTATAGCTCGATTGGAAACTGAAGTTTAGACAGTTTGAATGTCCATGAGCACCCACCTATAAGGAGGTTTACAGAAGCATACAGCCAACAAGCATTTAGTTGCAAGTGTGTAAAGGACTACGCATACAACTACACCTGCCATACAGCTACACAACTTCATCTACAAGCACAAGGCAATTAAAAAAAAAAAACCCACAAAATTTCAGGCATAACTGTAGGAATACTGCATTATTTGGGTTAATTTTATATCACCTCTTTGTGACTTCACAACCAAAGGGACTTGTATTAAAGTGGCGTGTATCACCAGAGTAACAGCTAACTCTGTGTGTTCGCTGTCCTGTGGACAGTAAGCTACTATGGCTCTGCAGATTATAGACACGTTTCTTATACTTGCATATGAAAGCCATCCATAAGCCTGATATGAGCCTTACGAAAAAATCAGTAAAAGCATAGATCCTAATCAAATGACCAAAGAAACACTAGTACCTTTCCCAGCAGTGACCAGATGTGCTCACATAAGTGGGGACAGATAGGAGCCAACAGTAGAGTCTGAACTTCAATAAACTGAAACACCAACTCTCTGTGCATTCCTTCTATCGCCAGCTCACGATATTTATCTTTTGCTGCCTGAAACACAGTCAACACATCCATCGTTAACACACTCCAGCCACCACGGAGAAACACTTAGAAAACACGCGCAATTCTTTGCTCTAATATGCCCTTAGAAAATAAGCAGCTTAGAACTCAGTAACGGATCAGCACAAGAACCGTATTTTCCTGAAGCACCCGAGCGTGAATCTGCCAGCTGGCCACTTGATTTCTGCATTAACATGGCACTTTTTAGAAGTGTCGATTGGCACAGACATACAAGACAAAAACACCCACAACTGCGTATCAGGTACTACCATCCCGAAGAGCTTGCACAAGGATACTCATAAGTACTAAGGAAAAGGCACTGAATGTGACCTGTCGTTAGAGATGTAATTCAGCCTGCCTAATCCTCCTCCGGAGCACCGTTCAGCAGCCTCATACAGGACTGTCTCGAACTCATTAAGTGAAGTGGCACGGTTCAGCAGACACTCCGGAGACGTGGTTTATGGAATACATCAAAAAGCACACTGCTTCCAAAAAATTTTGTTGATTTATTATCTGGATTGCTTACGAAGAGTTCCTTTATAACAAAGGAGCTAATGAAAGGAAACACTCTTTTCTAGTGTCTTTTTTTAAGTAGCTTTTTGCTCATATTAGATATCAGGACTATTTACAGCATCACAGTTGTCTTCCTCTGGACCTTTGTAAAATGACAAAAGCAGACCTTTATAATTTCAGATCTATTCCATTAGAGGACTCTTGTTTCCTGGCCCAATTCTGATTCCAATTCAGCTGTATAATTAAGGATCAGAGACATCAGCATCAAAAGAAATCCACAAAGTAACAAATAACAAATTTCTTACACCTAGAAAGAGCTCTCCTACCTGAAATTCAAAGAAGCCAGTTTTCAGAGCTTCCTTAAACATCATCTTCTCATAATTTTGGTCTGTCTTCACTATGCCTGCACTCATTTCACTAGGGAAGAAAGGGAAGTGAAGTGAAAACATCAATATTGCATGGTCTATCCCACATAACGGAAACCCTGTAAAACAACACTATCCGTGTCAACGGTGCAGCACAACCGCTCAACCTATTCTGTAATATGTTTTGTTTTCTGGAATTCATTAATTCATAGAAAAAAAATACACAGATGTATTATTAGTGTTTGTACAGTACCTGGCAAAGACTCTGTCATTGAAGGTGTTGGCAGGTCCGCTTCTTAGACTGTGTCTGTTTGCAATCATCTCCTTTACCCACTCCACCCATGTGTAGAGCCGAAGAATACCAGCATCTGCCATGGCTTCCACAAAGTTGGCATCTTCAACAGTGTCTCCAGCATCAGCCAAGGCTAAACGCATGCCTGAAAGAAACCGGATCAGCTAACACAGCTGGCATGCTGTGAGCTGCTAGATACACATGCAGGAGGCACGGGACTCAAAATCACAACTAACTTTTCCTTACGAGTTAATAAAACGCAAGATGAATTTACAAACTGCCTGGCCAACTAGAGAGAGATGTCTCAAAGGATGCACTTCACCCAGGAGAGGTACACTGCCCTCCTGAGGAAGGAAACCAGAGAGACACCACGAACCAGGAGACAGTACAATCACCGTCCAAAAAACAAGAGCACGCAAGAAGGAACACGGGCATGCACGTGTATACGCAGTGTGCATCAACAGCACGTGTCTGGTGTTCTGATCCCTAAGTGAATGTGGAAGAATGAAATAGGCACCCTCTAGGAGATCTCAACACCAGGAACAGCTCTCGGCTGAAGCAGGTGGTCTGCTAAATGCATGCCAATTCTCTAAACAGAGCTCAGCTTTTCAAACACGACCAGGTGCTAAGCAGTAGATTTATTGCAATTCCTTACTCCAATAAACCCACTGCTCCTTTGAGAGCAAAACACTAATTTTAGTCATTTTGGCATAACCAAAAACTAGGTGCAGGTCAGAACATACTTACCATCTGCAGAAAATTTGTCAACAGCTTGAGCCAGGGTAAGAAAGTTGCCCGTAGATTTAGACATCTGAAATAAACAAAAATGTATTTGTTTCCCCAGACATCCATTTCCTTCTGGGATAAGCAAGACAGATACAATAAGAGTTTGCATTGAGAAAGTATTTTCTCATGAATCACAGCAAAAGCAATTCAGTAAATCTGAACTAGGTCTTGCAGCAAAAGCAGACTAAACTTGGCAGCCACTCCTCTAACTCCTGAATGAACTTAAGACTTGCCTGAGGCGTTACCGCTAAGGTCCACACACCACAGCTGCAGGGAGACGGCAGCTGCCGTCTGCACCACTTGGGTTCCACCCAGACTTGTCAGGCTTTGACAGCAGGTACACCAAAACTGAACACCAGAAGTCACCTAAATTAAACTGAAATACTACTTCAGAATTGGCATTTTTCAGCCCATCCTGCAGTGATTTTTCAAGAACGACTCTGGTGGGGGTTTTTGCTTCATATTAGACAGGCTCCAAGGCCTAACTCCTAGGTTCAGGTACTTATAAATTCAATTAAATACAATTTCAGAACTTGCGTGCATTAGCAAGTTATTGGCACAAATTTTTGCCTCTCGCTGTACCTACTGCAATGCTTAACAAAGCTAAAATTTAGTCCCAAAAAGAAAAAATAATTCTATATTCTATATTACCCTAAAACTCAACAGAAGTGCACTCAAATCTTTACTAAACTGGTGAAGCTATGCAAGAGCTAACTTAAGCGTTAGAACTGGAGGAAAGGCAGGTCTTTCCCTCCAATGAATTAAAAACTGGAGGGCACCAACGAAGAAACTAGACTTTTCATTATTTCCTCCTCTTAAATTCTGAAAAGGATTTCTCCAAACTGTCTGGCAAGTGCGTATTTTGACAACCACAAAAGCCATCTCACAGATGAAACCTCACTATACCTTTTCAGAATTGAGCAGGAGATGTCCATTTGCTCTCACAGCTACTGGCCATTTTTCTCTGAAGACAAGATACAAAGCATTTGTTAAAGTAAATACATTTTCTCTTTTAAAAAAAGGAACAAACATTTTATGTTCCAGTTTGGGATGAACATCTTAAGTGGAATCTTCAAAAAATACCTAGGAGGCATCTTTTAAAAAATTAAGGAGTGTCTTTGAAGATGAAAAGACTACAATACAAGGGCCAGGGATCATCACGGCTGAAACGCAAAGCGGGGAGCACTGCACCTACAGTTATACTTCGCTTAGGGCACCTCCCTCTATTCAGTTACACTTAATTTAAAAGCCAGAGACTGGCAGTGCACAGCAGCATTTGGGAGAGCTAGGTCCCACGTATCCCAGCCAAGGGAGGAAGCAGGTATCAAATTCCCGCCAACCATCTTTACACAGACGAGAAAGCAGCTTTTCTTACGTACAGCCTTAAACAAGTCCTAAACAGAGGTTCAAAGGAATGCAAACGTGCTATCTTCAAGCACACATCTTTTTAAAAGCACCATGTGATCAGCAAGGATTCTAACCTGTACTGCACAGGCCATGGGAGTATCTATACACTGCTTTCATGATCCTTGAGAAACAGTCAAGAAAATTTTAACTATAATTAAGCCACTTGAAATTCCAGTGCAGCAATACCATTCAACACTGGAAAATCCATAGGAGGAGACACTTACAGAATACATTTGACTTTTACAAAACTGGCCAGTGAAAGCTGAAGTTAAAATCCGCTCCTTGCTTTTAAATGTTTGCTTTTTCATGTGGCTACCTAACGGAGCATTTCACACCTCCATAGACAGCTAAAACAAATGAAAAATAACACAACACACCACAATTCCAACATCAGCTGCATTTGGATTTAGCTCTAGATGCTACTACTTAGCATTCTGTGCACTTCCAAAGGAGGAAAAAACCCTAAAGATACACCAGTGCTGTTTCAATATGTTTTTACACACGTCCTTTGAAGAAGCACCGAGCCAAGGTACTGTTTAGTCAGGACATATAAATCCTTGCATTTGCTCTAGAGGTTATTGAAATTGGCAAGTCAACTATGCCACATGCTAGAATTCCAGTGTTTAGAACAAACAACATTTCAGCAAGTTGACTCAAAGTCATATTATGCAGTTAGATTTCAGTTTTGCTTTAAACAATGTTTTACAATTTGTATGTAAGAATCTTGCATCTTAAAATCTTTAAAGGAGTCTAGAAAAAAACAGGGGAAAATAACAGTAAAAAGCCTTTAATTTCAATAATTTTGACTACAGACAACCATAACAAAGCTGCCATGTGAAAGAATACATTTTCAATCTAACTCTGAATGTTGTACAGCCCAACAAAGGCATTAGCAAATGCACCAGAAGTACAAACTCCCCAGCCTCAGTCTCCTGCATGCCTGCACTGCGCTATCTCCAAACTCACCTTTGATCGGACCACATAGCCACGTGATTATACAGGTAGTACGACAGGTGATTTGGAACAAGGTCTTTGCCAGAAACTCTGAGGTCCACAGGATACCAAAATTCAAACTCCTCCTTCAGCTTGTCCAACTTTTCTTTTGGAATCTCTGTTTTAGGAAACGGAGCTGCCTTGAAGAAGATGTAATCCCAAACTTCTTTGCTCATTTGATGTGCCCTGCACAGAATTAGTCCCATATTGAGATGGCAGTACAAGTTCCTCTTACACTCCACAGCACTTTGAATAAGATAGCTTAGAACTGTTGATTCATTCTCACAACATACCCCATTTTACAAGCACAGCAAACGTGGACAAAGAGTGTCCAGGTACTTTGTCTAAGATCAGATCAGTGAGTCCAGCATCAGAAACAAAATCCCAACTCAGAACTGCTCAAGTCATGCCCTGCTTAAAATGCCCTTTGATATTTCCCAGTAAAGCATGAAAACTCCCATAAAGAAAAAGTAATTAATAATTAAAGCATGATCTTGAACGTCCTGGAAACCCAATTATTTCTTTTGCAAATGCCACGCCCTGCCCAGCACCACTTGTGACCATAACTGAATACTGAAAACCCACTACTAGTACCTAGACTTCTCTGCCCTCCCTTGCACTAGGTCATGAGATAAGCACACCTCATTAAGCAAGAAAGCTTAATGATTCACTCTCCTTACCCGATGCCCAGAGGAGACTCTCCTTGGCCCCTCAGGTTCCCTCCCTGTAAGAGATGAGCCACGGTGTAGTAGGCCATGTAGATCGTGGAGTCAGAGAGCGACTCTATCAGCCACTGCTCATCCCAAGGTAATCGGGTACCTGGAAGAGGAGCAAGCCTGGTGTCAGGCACAGTCACTATCATCCCTGCTGACAAGCATGACACACAAGCAGTTTATGACTCTCAGTGGAACGTATATAGATACACCCACAAATATATATGCAAGTACTCATGCTTACGCTTTTAAAAACACTTAAAAAAAAAAACCTCTCAACTTCTGCATTTGAAAATTTTATCAAAAAGAGCAAACATTGCTATTTTTGTCCTCAGCTTCTTAACACAACTGTCAAAGAAATTTCAGCTAGTGATGGTTTGCCATATATTATAATGCAGTTGTAACAGCTGTCCCATGCCATAGGCCACACAAGATGAACGCTATTCAGAATTTAACACCACCCAAGAAATGGTGTTAGCTCCTTCTTCTTGAGGTCCCTTCCAAATCAACGGCCCAGGCAGAAAGCTACAGAGATGCTGCACAGGATCACTGTAATAATGCAAAAATATAATTACCCCAGCCACATGCATTTTCAAGAAAGTGCGCCTTCTCTGGCACGCTGGCTCAAGATGCAAGCTGGATAAATCTGTCCTACGCTTACCTAAACCATTTTGGATTCAGATAGCACTTAAGCCTTCAAATGAAGGGATGGGTAGCACCTTCATGAAGCACTGAGGGAGAAAAGGAGTGTTGTGCCTACCTAAGCCGTATGTCCTGGAGCACGCATGCTCTTGTAGCCAACCTAAAGTAGCTTCAAAATTTCTCCTAGTTTCTTCACAAAACCTGTAAGAAACAAACTATTGCTACTTACTCCTCTCAGGCCTCTTAGACCACAACCACCAGCAAACGATCACTCCCTCAACATCCACTTTTATAACTTACGTCTCTAGATGTTTCAAGCACTCTGCTGCCTGTTTCTTCCAGTTCACTTCACCATAATCTAAATACCTGCAGTCAGGAAAAGTTTACTGTAATAAAGCCATCCACAATTAGGGTATAATTGGGCAGTAACTTCATAAATACAGCTTATCTTCACTTACCACTGGTCACAGAGGGCCACAACACACTCATCAGCAGATCTTGATATAACTTGTTTCTCAGGTTCCATATAAATCATGGCTTCACCCTAAGAATTGAAAAGGCAATAAAAGCTAAGATTTAAGCAGTTAGCAAAGTCTTCAAAATCCTCACATCCTATTAAAAAAAAAACCATCCTCTTCATCCTAATCTGTTTTACAGCACTTATTGCATGGCTTTCACCACTGCACAGGCTCTTTGCCCCAGTATTTACTTTATTAAAATTGGGCACTACTTGGCTATGTAATTCTCTGAGGTATCAGTTCACATAATTTGGTAAAGAATGTCTCCATGCATGACAAAACGGAGGACAGTGGCACAAAATATTACTCATTGACTATGCCCCTACTGATTAAAACTGCTCCTAGAAAAACCGGGGCCAAGCGGGCAGGGCAGAGGTGCGGCGGGTAAAGAGAAATACAGCGGTAAGCTTTAATTCTGCCTTCGCAAACCACGTATTCTGATGCAGGGTGAAACAGGATGAAATGCTGTATTGTAATCCGAACACAACAATGCTGCAACAAGGGAACATTGACTAAATACCTGAAGTCTCTCTCACTTCCAGTCCTCATCCGGAAAATCATTTTAGAGAGATGACACGATCATTGTTCCCTTACTACTCTTCCTGCTCTGCATGGGAACCCCAGAAACGGGGTGTCTACATGTGACAGGTGTCTTTTATTGGCAGGCTTGGAAAAGACTGACAATTCCGATCTTACACTTTCAGTATCTTCCCAACTATATCAAAGATTAAATCAAACCACCCAAATATTTCCTAGACAAGGTGATGGGATAAAACAGGGAATAAGAAGTCTCTAATTAAGCTATTGATCCCACTTAGTCCAAGAACACAAGGTCTTTCTTCTCTCAGTATTTCATACTCCGTAGCTATCCAAAGCACCAAGAGGACTGCGGAACACAACAGAGATGTTTCTTCAGCAACGTGGCTACTGTGAAAAACACAAAACTGGTAATTTAAAAGAAGCCGTGCGCATACTACCACATACATTATCCACCATCATCTTCTGAATAAGCTTCTTGACATCTTGAACTTTTTGTCCTTTGAATTCATCCACCAACATTACCTGTAAAATATAGGTCACGGGAGTTGAATTTAAAAAAAAAATTAACAAGAAATCAGTGCAATAGCTCTTTAAACCAAGATAAAGAAGTCATAACCACAATCTTTGACACGCAAAAAACAGGAATACAGGGTGGCTTTTTTTTTTTTTTTTTCATTAAACAGATGGTTAGCTTTACTCCAAATGCATTTGGTCAGCGCGCATACAGGCAATCGAACAGAGTCAGTCAAAAATAAACTGTTGCCAGCTTACAAGAAAACAGCTGAGGAATACATCATAGCAAGTCATTACACAGGTAAAGACAGGAGCTTTAAAAAAAAGAAACCGCACCACACAACAACACACTGCTCTCTCCTATCAGTTTCCAAACCAATACTTCTAACAAAACCGATCAGCTCCCCAGAATGTGATCACTTGCTAGCAAAGCAGATCATAAGTCTCAGTTTGCAGTCATACATTCCTCCCCTCTCTTTCTTTAATTCTCCGTAACTCCTCCAACTGCAGAATCTGACTTCAGGAGAAGTCTAAACGAGAAGTGGTCTGGAGGAATAAGAAAAAGTCTCCTTTCTTGCAGTTTTGGGGTTTTTTTTTTGTTATTCTTTATCTTTACCCACTTTTTTTTTCATCCTAATAAAACTCAGTAAGAAAACACTTATCAAAATCTTTTATTACTTACTCCCTCATAAAATCCTTTCAGGTACACTCTTTCCTTGGCCTCAGCAAGTTTCTCTCTGTCATTCTGGCTCTGGATTTTGAGCTCATCACAGATTGATGGAGCACAAAGGTTACCATAGCCTGGGATTTCAATAATGGGCACCTGAGAATTAAAAAAAACAGTGTCAGATGTTCAGTTTAAATTATCTCAATGTAATAAAATCTAAACTTTTCAGCTTTTTCAGTTGAAGATTACTTTAAATAGAAATTCTGGAAAAGGCAGGCACAGTTCTTGGCACATTTCTCATCAGCGAATACGATGTCACGTGTACCGCAGATGGACGTGGGTGTACTCACCGGTTCAAATGGCAGGACCATTTCATCTTTGATGCCATACTTCACCCTCAAAGCCTTTGAAAGTTAGAAGTAAAAAAAATGCAACATGGTTAGAAGAAAAATCTTCTAGATTTAAAGGTTTTTATCTATTCATAGGGTCTTTCTTGCACATAGTATTTTATTCTAAAGCAGATAAAGCCACTTCCCTGCCTTCTCACACCTGGGTTTAACCCCTGCCTCATTTCGAGGAGATTCTTTGCCATAACCGCCCACATTTTTAAGAGGGGAAAAATCACTATTGCTCTAACCTGGCAATGAGTGGGACAACAATTCAATAGTCAGAGAGAGCTCTTTAGACACTGATGTACTCTTGAAGCTGTAACAACAACTACTTTACATCTCATCTGACATTCATACAGAGCTCTTAATCTCATCTCTGGAAGTCATTTCCTGAATTACAAAGGAATTTATTTCGATTTCACCGGTACTCTTCTATACCTTACCATGCAGCAGAAGTTATATGATTCTCATCCAAAACTCTTCTTGAAGTCTGAGAATAAAAAAAATCTGTCGCAGCTGGTTTTAACTTAATTTAACTACTTTGAATTCAAGTTAGAGATGGCAGAACTGCAATTAAAGGGAGTTTCATTTTGTCCACTGGATATTTGCTTTTGATGCTCCACACTACGGAAAGGAAACAGAAGCAATTCAGTTAACAGACCGACCTGCTTTTTTTTCAAATCTCTCAGGGCTGCAATGTCATCCGGAGAATCAGAGGGAACACTTGTTACCACTCCAGTTCCTTGACAAAGAGACACAACAGATAAAAAGATTAGTCAACACATTCTGAATGCACAGTGCATCAAACAAGGTTTGGCGAGACACTGCTGTAAGTTACCTTTATCCTCCTTGATCGTCAGCATGGGAAGAGCATATATAACGTTGTAGGCGGTGAGAGGTGCCGAAAGCGCAGCGCCAAGAATCTCCTGTGCAGGACAAGGGAACATCATTACAATAAAGAGCACTGTTTCACCCTAGCTGAGCAAGCTCTCCTGGCTGGTATTCTTTACATTTGCTGGTATTCCTTACAGACCACAAACAAATGAGATAGATTGTATATACAGTCAGACAAGAAGAAATACATATGAGAAGCATATGTGTACCAGCTGAGACGTATATGGACTATTTATTGGTAGAAAAGTCAAATACCAGATAATATAGAGAAAAGCAAAACTAGTGAAAGTGTAGAGCTGGAAATAGATAGTAAGCAGGAGAACAGTTTGCCTCCAAATATCTGAAGCACATCAGCATCAAGATAGGAATGAATTAGGAAGCTGGAGTCAAAAGCTAGATTAAACAAAGGCAGGAAAAGCGTATTGTCAAGACCATTTATGCTCTGACAGGAGGCAGTCTAGATGTTGCAGTAGTCTTCTACCTCTCTAATTTGCTTCAATTCACATCATGTCTCCTAACAAGGAAATAAAAACTGTATTTTCTACTTCATCCTTCAAAGCAGGATCAAGAAAGACAGTGTCAAGTTTTAGTGAATGGAGATCAAGTGATGTAAACAGCATGAAAGTACTTTGTACTAGGATGAAAATGCCACTAACTACACTTATTCAAGGCACAGAAGTTCAGGATAATAAATACCCAAATCACTAACATTCAACTACTAAGCTAAGAAAGCCTCATTCATAAAGATGTACTGGAAGTTTCAGCATCTGCAAAACGTCTTTTTCACATGACCATTTCTAGCTATTACATTTTTCCCCCCTCTCTTTCCTTCCTTGCAGAGAAGTTATCGCTCTTCCCACCATGCAGAAAAGCATTCATTCATCAAGCGATGCTAAGGCAATAGTAACGCACTGGTCCACAGGGAAGTGCATCAGGTTAACCTTCCAGCTGCCAAGGAAGCTGTCTGCTGCTTGCTTTTTCAGTCACTACACACTCCAAAATTCTTGTAATAGCTCCTATATTTTCTTTATAAGTAGAATTCTCCCATCATCTTTGTAAGTACAAGCTTCACAGGAATAGATAAGCCTGATCAGCAAGCTGCAAGATGCTTACTTCTCCCATCAGCTCCTTGACAACAGGTACGACTCCGTTATCTTTTGTAAAGCCCTGGTAGGACATGTTCCTGGCAGCTCTTTGGGTACAGATAAAAATATCCCCATTCACGGTTTCAAAGCCGATGTACTTCATATCTGGGCGAACCCAGCAGTTAGTCTGTCCAAACATGGTCTCTGGTCTGAGTGTAGCAGCCACCAGGAAGATATTTTTTCCTCTTAGGCCACTGGAGGGAAGAAAAAGTATTTTATAAGTCACCAAAATAAAAACATTCAGGGCAATACAGAACATGCTTTGGAGGTAATATGAACTTTTAAGTAACATTTCCTAAGGGATGAAAGTGGGTCATTAAGCTCCTTGTGGCTTTTTTTATTTTCTTTTTTTTTTTTTTTTTAAACTCCAACTGTAGTTCCACACAGACCAGTGAATATAGCAGCTCAAAATGGAGACCAAGTCTTTAAAGTGACAGAAGTAACAGGGCAAAATTAAATTCCGCATTAGGCAAAGGAGACTGTCTAATTTAACGGTCACTTCTGGCCATAAGATGGAACCAATTTGCCATGACAAATTCAAGACCTACCTCAATTTTGCAGGATAAGGATCTAACACCTTCATTTTTATTAGCGTATATTCTTGTGGCCCGACACCCTACAATTCACATAAACAACGCAGCAATCAATATACGGCATCGACTCAAGCAGGAAGGAACATAAATCCTGTGCCACAGCAACCTCACCCAAATGCTATTCAAGCTACTGATGCGTTCCTCAAAGCGCATCACGTTTCCATCGATACAAACAGCTGCTTACCGAACTGCAGAGAGAGGTTATCCTTTATTCCTGTGCCCCAAAATTTACTCTTGACAGCCACTATCTCCAACAGCTAAGTTAGTAACAGCTTATTTGTTTTGTTTCAACAGACAGATAATGATACAATGCAGCGATGCTCTGGCAGAAATTGCCAAATAATCACAAAAACCAGCAACAATGGAAAGCAGTACGCATAGCTCAAGACAAATATTCTCAGTAGAGGATTTCATTCAATTTTCACATGTACTGACAACTGAGAACCAATAACTCTGTATGTACAAAATACATTTTGCTCCAAGATACAATTTCTTTTTACATTCAGTATTTAGGATCATAAACAATGCATTAAAAAAGGCAATTAAAAACGTTACCTCTCCTGTTTGCCTGTCATGATCCATGCAAGGCTGTCCATCTTTCGGAGAATAAATTGTATATCTAGAAAAAGGTACGTTTTCATTTAGTAGCAAATGCCATAAGTAGACCGAGAGAGGAAGGAAAAAAAAAAAAAGAAAAAAAAAAAAAAAAAAAAAAAAAAAA